>JACXGK010001376.1:0-71278 GCA_016801125.1 Novumbra hubbsi | reverse complement strand
GGGGGAGAGGGAGGAGATGGGGTTGGAGACAGCCTGCCAGGTAGGTTGGGGGAGAGGGAGGAGATGGGGTTGGAGACAGCCTGCCAGGTAGGGTGGGGGAGAGGGAGGAGATGGGGTTGGAGACATGGAAGAGGGAGGGAATGTGGAGACAGAAGGACAAGCAGGAAAGATTTAGAAATATAAAATATAATATATATGTATATATATTATACGTCAATACAAAAGTGTAAGCAGCCATGATGGGTTTTCCATCATTCAGATAGTAAAACAAAAACACTTTTCGGATATGCACAAAATGCAGCATTATACCTCTTGTGCATATTAGTAATCTATGAACAATTGAATATGTATATATCATATTGTCCGAATGCTATGATAGTGATACAATTGGGCACACGTGTTGGTCATAACCAACACAATATATTAGACACAACTGGCCTGATTGCCAATACACTTAAGTGAATTATGCATTTTACCATAAAGATCTGGCACATGGATGCAACCAACCATCCACAAACATTGCTCACGCCGCATTGCTTCTGAAAACAGTGGATGCATTTTGCAAAACCTAAGCGAAGAGATCCATAACTTCCAAAATGACACACTGTTATACCTTTGCTTCCAGTTTGGGGTGGATTTCCAAATGGAATTTCTTATCCGGTTATTTATTTTTATTTTTTATAATCTATATGAACAAAAGCATCGTTATGTACATAGCAGTGTGAGCTGACAGTTGGACCCCCTTATCCACTCTCAGGGGGACTCCGGTGGTCCTTTGCTGTGCCAGATGGGGCGGGACCGCTGGGAGGTGCACGGTGTCGTGAGCTTCGGCCCGATCGGCTGCACCGTGGAGAACAAGCCCAGCGTTTTCACGCGCACCGTCAACTACATCCCCTGGATCGAGGCTACCCGCATCAGAGACTTCTTCCTGCACTAGAACACGGAATCATACAAACACGCTCATATGCACGCCCACTTCCTAAACAAGGGCAGCCGGTCCCAACATCACATCACCGATTACATGTCCGTACCTTTTCCATTCTGTCTCTGGTATTTTGTAAAATGCAGAATGTTACCCTGTTTAAATGGTGCATGCAAAAAAAAAAAAAAACTAAGAACATATTTCATATAAGCTATCCATATGCATGACAATCAAGACCTCCTCCCTGTTCCCAACCGCCGGTCCACTTCCTGATAGAACTTTCTCCTTACACCTCCCATCATGCAGTCTGTCAGTCAATAAAGTTGTGCACATAAGCAAAATTCTTGTGAAACTCTTCTATCTAGAATCTGGCTAAGATGCAGAGTTCATTATTAAGCAAAAGAGGAATGGGGTCAATGAGAGTGCATCACATTTCAGATGATAAAAACATTGAAATTTATTTGACCTAACAGACATTTCTGTTAGGAGGGAAGGTAAGCTGGTACAGTCAGATACGGGCCTACCTGTCAATCATAATCATTCAGACTGAATGCCAGAAAACGACAACAGTACAAGGTGTGGGCACAAATTCAGGCTTAACATGTGCTCGTCCTAATGACATCATACAATGGCATTACAATTTTAGTTTTTTGTAGACCTAACAAATCTTTTATTCAATATATAGAGGGAGCAAAGGCCAATGATTGGATGCTGGAATTACTTGGAAAGTGGATAAACCTAAGTGATTGTCTGACAATAAAATGTTCTTAGTACAAGGTAATACATAATACACGTAATTTGGCAAAAAAGGCTAGGTCCAGAGAGGTTATGGGCTTCTAAATTACCTCACTCACACACACAATTAACAGAGTTGATTGTACATCATCTCTGCAGCGTTACGAGTTGTCCCTGTTGTTAAGACAGTCTGGGCAGAGGCATTGTGGTCATAGGGGTACAGTCACATGCCCCCCCGGGATTTCTTCTGTTTTAACATATTCAAAGGTTTTAAGTTAAAGCACTTTTAATAGAATCCCCTATGAGTTCTCATAATTGCCCACACTTAATGAATTGAAACCTGGACTGTAAGCTTAAAACAAAGTAACTGGTAGCTTACATTCTGCTACTCATTATCCACCATAATGCATAGAGAATGGGTTATCTATGCATCTCTATGGTTCAAAGCTATTTACAAAGCTCACATTCCCTGCTTAGAAGTTACAAGCATCAACCAATGGTTGTGTGCCAGCTCTACCAACTTATCAACAGATTGTAACAATACGGAAAGAGTAAGAAACACCTAGCAAAGGAATATGCCCACTAGCTTTACAACCCTAACACCATCCACAAAACTAGGACAAAATACTATAAGTTGAAATGTTGTTTGTATTGTTGTCAAAGTGGCTTCAAATGGCAAGGTGACAGAGAGATAATACACATGTAATGTTTGGAGGGAACTTTTACACATTCCAGCATCAACCTCAATAACAGAAAAGTAGCACCCTCTATAAATTAATAAATTACAACAACACTGACGGTAAGGCCTTGGTTGGGTGTGTTGGGAAGTCTCCCTCTTTAGTGAGATGGCTGAATGTGTGAACAGACCTTAACTGTGTTGTTTTCTTCATCCCTCCAGTCAGGTCAGATGAGAGATAACTTAGAGGAAGCATGTACAAAGTATCACATAATGGCCAAACATCTTTTTAATACATACTCTTTATGTACCGATATCGGCTTAACATGTCCATACTCTACCAGTTTCAAACCCCCCCGGCAGTCCTCCAGACCGCTCACATTTTTGTTGCAGCCCTGAACTAGCTCACCTGAATTAACTATTCATGCGTTGGATAATTAATACGGTTGATTCAGGGGTATTAAAATACATGGAATGGCTGGTGGTCCCCAGGAGAGGTTTGAGAACCGTGGCTCTGTACAATCTTTAAATAATGATTTTTCATCCAGGCTACCAGATGTAGCATTTAATAATATAACAAAATACATTTCTAAAACAGGTCCCCATAAAATAGCACACCTTGGAAATTGCAAGGTGACTTTTTTCCACCCTGAGGGGGTTGAAGGAGAGGAATGCCCGTCAGACACAACAATCAAAACATGACAGCCAGGGGAGTTGTGTGTAAAGGCTGGTTATGTGGAAGTCGCTTCATCCATAGTTTAACGACATCTCAGCCATTCCTTCAATACCCAGGAGCCCTTTTGTATCACAAAATCAATAAGAAGGGTGGGATTTTGTATGTGGGAGCAGTTTGAGTGTTGGCACCATATACCCCAAGGCTCTAGGAAACAAACTAGGGCACCAAGGATGTAGGGGCTATTTTGTATTAAACCTAACAGACGGGGATGTGTTCAGTAGAGATTTGAGGTGGAGGAGCCACTTCTGATATGGTTCCAGTTGCTGTAGAGGGCATAAGCACCGGACATGGCCAATCCCACGAGGCCACCACGCGCCACTCCCTTCAGCCCTCCTGAAACACACACACATGTTGTTAAGACACAGGGGGGTTATAGGGCATTAGCAAGGCAACACGTCACACAGACACAACAGGCCTTACCTGTGGATTTGAAGAGCATGCCCGTCAGTGTCCCGGCGGCAACCGTGTTGATGTCATCCTCTGCTCCTCTAGCCTTCTCTATGGCCACACCAAACATACTGTACAACAATGCTGTAAACACACAAGCACGCCCCAATGCTTAACATGGCACTATCAGGACAGACCCAAACACCTGGTCATTACCCAATGTGATAATGACGATGAAGACCTGAGGGACAACGGCGCTTACCAACAGAGCCAAGTGTGTTGGCCCACGATGCACCTTGTCTGGTCACCATGTTGAGAATCCTGAGGGCAAGGTTTAAGGTATGTTAAAATGGTAAATCAAGGTAATTTAGAGCACCATAGACAGATTCCAATCCTATAATGCTAAAACCATAGAATTGTAAAGCAGTGCATCGTAGTTAGGGGTATTTGTGCCCCTGGGGGCTAAGATGACAAAGTACTTCATAGGTACTCTGAGAAGACCAAAAGTCAGATGGAGGTCTAGTGATTAATAAGTGCATAGCATTTGTTGTTTTTTACAATACAACTGATCATTCCTGAAATGAGGACTTACTGGACATTGCGAGGTTTAGTCCAGCCCATTTCTCTAGTCTCCTTCAACCCCATCCTCAGACCATTCGCTGTCCCAAACGCAGCTCCTACAGATGGAGAGGCAGAGTGTCTCAGACAAGAGGCAGAACTAGCGCACATCATACATCAAATTTGGGTGGAGGGGACTGGGATAAATATAAGAGTAGCTACTATTAGCAAACGAACAGCCAGGTGAATGGTTTCCCATTGTGGCACAAATGCGCCCCCTCCTTTATCAGCATCAGGAAAACATGGGTCCCTTGAACACAGTCCAGTTTCTGGCTTTCAGCACACCTTGGGTGCTACCTCTGGACAGGGAATACCTGCTGCCAATCAGACAGAGGATTATAGGGCCCCAGAAAAGCATCTCTGGGCAGCAGAGGATAAAGGAAACACTGATGCCATAAACGTCTTACGCTTCCTACTGCCATTTCTCTTTTATGTCCGTTCCCAGTGTCCATAACCATTAAATAAACAAAGTTGATATTCAATTAACAAAGGTTTGCAGCTCTCTCTGTTTTTATAGTCTAGAAGTAGAGTACAGACATATTGTCTTTTAAACCAATGCATGGTTTGCAAAGTGGTACTTCTTAGCTGGGGAATAAAACCTTTCAGATGGATGATCATGTGACTGGAGTGCTCTTAAGGATGGGAGAATTCACCTGTGATGCAGCAGCCCCCAATGGTGAAGAAAGCCAGTTCAAACCGCCCTCTTGTTTTATTAGCCCCGGTTGGTAGGATAAACTCGTCGTTGTCCTGAACCACACAAATAGGTTAACATCTATATTCTAGTCGTGGTTACGTCAAAATTGGTACCTTAACACTGGGTGAAGTAAAATTCAACTGGCTAACTTGCTGGAATATTTTACCTGTACGAGGTAGCGGGGGTCGACATTTAGATAAGGCGAGAGGGGGCTCATTCCAGTCACTGTAGAAAATAGGAAACCGCAACAGCTGTGACTTTAAGCATAAAACGTTGCAACCTCAGTGATAGGTGACTGTTGTTGTTTTTGACCTTTGCGTTAACTCAAAACTCTAGCTAGTTAGCACGCTACCACTTAGCGAAATATATCGACGGACCCAAAGACACTTACATGGTACACCAGAGAGCTCTGTGTTAGAGTATTCACTTCCTCCAAAAAGACTCCCGAAGCCGCCTTTCCCTCCCGATCCAGGTGCGTTGTTGTCCATAATTAGAGACTCACCCGGCGAACCCTTCTGACCGGTGGTGTTGGTAAAGTGCAGATGTTGTTGCCGAGTTAGCTAGCCGTTGTACTTTGACCGTTCTCGAAAAGTTATAGCAATATTCGTAGGAATCTTAAACACAATTATAGGTTTACGTTTCAATAGCTTTGTGTACTGTCTTGCTTTAGTATGTCATAAATGTAGCATCATTTAATGTTGGCTGGATTCGCCTAGCCTGATTACGCTGACCTCCACGCTCTGCCATAAAGCGAGTACTGACAGTCGATTACGTAAGCAAACGTAAAATGTCAACTGCATTAAGGTGAATTGAGTAAAGCATGTTTTATAAATCATTTGATAGAGGACAACACACTACATATAGAAATACATTTGAAATGACAAAAATGACAAACGCCGCACTTTCAGGTGTACATTTATCTGGAAGGATCCGCGTCTTTTTTGCGACAATTCACGACAACGGTGTTTTACGTAAAATACTGACACTAGATGGCGGCAGAATAACATAGAAGAACAAAGTTTTATATGAAAACACTTTCCGTATCAGCACTATGCTTGGATACAGTACCCATATGAATTATTGTCGACCAATGAACAATAAAAATGCTGGCGGTTGTGGTCATAAAAGAAACATTTCCCATTTCCCCGTCTTGATTGTGCAGTATTTGAAATAGTATTTGGAGAGTAGCCAGTGTTGCATGCCACATTTCTTAGGTCACATTCCTCTATTATGTCTCTTGTCTTCTTCTTTCTTCTACCATGATCACCAAACAAACACACTTGTCTGCCAGGCTTTACATTCTGGATGTCCACTGAACTTTTACAGTGATGCACTAAGATTACATCAAATAAAAACTATGACAATATTTCCTTCTTTTTTTAAGTAATATAGACATATCAATATTATAACTTCTTTCAAACAATATCTATAGATCAAGGTGATGTAATTGAACCAAAAAAAGATTTACAAAGATGCCATTTCCTACTGAGGAAAACGGTAGGACACCCTATGCCCTAATAGCTGGTAATGCCCCCTTTGGCTGAAATAACCTCAATAAGACACTTCCTATAACTGTCTACCAGTCTCCATGCTGATTTATTTTCAGCTGTGTGATGTTTGAGGGGTGTCTTGCATGCACATCCCGTTTCAAATCACCCCACAGCTTCTCAATAAGATTAAGATCCTGGCATTGACTTGGCCATTCCATAAGTCTTCTATCTTTTTGAGCTATAATTATGTACAGTATAATGTGAATAAAAGGAAGGGTAATATAACTGATAGAGGAGAGTCTTAAAAAGCCATGACTGTCTGTGCAGATTGGCGTTGCTGGCAGAGGGGTTCACAGGAGGAGAGCAGGTCAGATTGGTTGACTGGTCCCAGGCCATTGATAGCTTTATAGACTATAAGTATTATTTTAAATTCAGTTCTTTGAGGAAGCCAATGGAAGTCAGCAAGGAGAGCTGTGATGTTGGCAGATTTAGTTGACTCAGGATTCTTACAGCACTGTTTTAAATGAGCTGTATTTTATTAATTGAATTTCTGGCCCCCTAGTACTGAATTCCCCACACACATTCTGGTAAAAAATGGATAGGAAAGGTTTTAGGCGAGACATGTCCTTAAGGTGAAATACTTATGATTTACAGACATGTCTTATGTGGGCCTAAAAGGAGAGAGTCAAATGTCACACCCTGATTGGTGATGACAGAGGAAAGGGGAATGACGTGGCCGTCAAAAGCAGGGCAGATGTTGTAGGAGTTGGTGATTCGCTGTGGGGGGCCTGTAAGCTTTGCCTCTCTCTTGCTGCTGGTGAGCAATTGTTCTGCATCAAATGTTTTACCTCATCCATACAGCTGTACAGGGTTGACATGACAGTGGATGTGTCAGGTCTGGTTTTAATGTAGACCTGTGTGTCATCTGAAGCTCTGGCCAGGTGGGAGCATATATAGCAGGAAGAGAATAGGTCCTAGTCTATACTTGAATGTCTTTGTGTATTTTCTAAACTCAAAACTCAACCTTTTTTATCCTAGAGCTCAAAGAACAGAAAATATGATCTTTCCAAATACATAGAGGGTACCGTATATGACCGATTTCAATCTGTCAACTCAATCTCAACTGATTTGGGAGAAGGAATTGGGCAATGAAATGTCTCAACCCTAGCAGTTCCGATCAACTCCAGATTATGTTTTTAAAAAGTCACCTTTCACTGGCTACACTATTCAAAATACTAACTTTCCTGATACCGCTTCTGTGATAAGACAAATCTTGAACTGCAGAGGGCACACTGCTCCACTTCTTTGCTGTAAGTTGAAAACTGCACAGCTACTGGTCCGAAATCTTTGAGATCCTCTTGGACGACTTCAAAACTCTGATTCACAAAGGCCCACTGTGGAATGCGTAGGGTGTTACTGAGGCTCTGAAGAGATTACCCCAGCCCCAACAACAACCAATGTCTCAGGAACAATACATCAGGAGCTTTTTTCTTATGTATTTCTAATATTTTTTCAAATGTTTTTATATATTTCAAATGAGTGTAACAGATCATGTGTTTTGTTTTGCGTCAACACACACACACACAACCACAGACATTTTAGTTTCTACCCTCCTTACTGTGTACCGTACGTACCGTTGACCTACACAGGGATAAGAGCAAAACATTTTCTCTGAATGAATTTACTATGGTAATAAAAAAAAAATGTAAAGCAAATAACTAAACGAATCTAATTTAGATGCAGTCATTTGTGTTGTTGTGTATTCATCCCAGTCCAAGTGGGCAAGTGGAGCAATGAAGACCACCATTGTTGCTGTGTGTGTGTGTGTGTGTCTGTGTTTGTGTGTCTGTGTTTGTGTGTTTGTGTGTGCTCAAGCTGCCAGGCACAGTCCGTGAGTAAGTGTTGTCTCTGTATGGAAGCCCTGTGGACCCGCTGGCCTGGTACAATACCCTATTCAGTCTCACGCACACATCCACACATACTCAATGCAGGCCAGCCAAGCGCCCAACCTCAGCCAATCACCAGGAGGGACGAGGGGGGAACAACAAAGACAATGAATGTGAGGAAAATAGCTGTGATGTCATGTTTATATTATTCCTGTCTCTCTCTCCTTCTACATACACAGTGGTTGCAACATGGCTCGATGACATATCGAAATCCTCCACTGCCCTGTTGCTCGCACCACACATCCCTCGCCTTGCAATCTTTGGTCCCGCCCCTTTCCTTTGCAAAATTGAACTAGCTACGGACCGAACTAGCTCAGGACGGGACCCTGCCGTAGTGTGTTTATGCTTGTAACCATGGAGACACAAGGATCAAGTTATGGCTTTCTAAACATGCTCTGTGCAATGTGTTGGAACAATATGGGCTTTCGTGGGCAGGATTAGACGGAGAGTAGAATAGATTACCAGATGTTCTAGCGACGGAATGAGCGATCCTGGACTAAATATCAGATAAAATGTGAAAGAAGACAGGAGCAGCAGTCAGCAAAACCAAAGATCACACACACATCCCCGCGCACACACACAAGCACACAAAGCGTTCTAGATGTTTCTGACAGGTGCCTCTGCCCAAACCCCCAAGTGGGAACATGACGCAATAGGAAAACAAGACATAAGGGGAAGGCAAACCCTTATTTTCTCTAACTCATTCACACTCTTTTACCCCACACTCCTTCTACTGGAATGTCATACTGATGTTCTCGCGTCCACTTGCTAGTCCAGCGGGTTGCCAGATCAGACTCTCTCAACACCAGCGGGTTGCCTGATCCGGCTCTTTCTCTTCCTACAGTATCCAGTGCACAGAGCCAAGACCGAGGCTCCATTACCTTGCTATGCCCCGAGAGGGTGTAGGAAGAGGCGGGGAGAGAGCAAAGTTCATTGACACCCCTGAGTTAAAATATTTGAGGTCATACCATATGTGTGCTTGGGAGCACCCTTCTCAGTGCAGTCTTAGAGACAAAGAGAAACTAAAAGGAAGAGAGAAGTCTACAACAGTTCAAAGATGACACATACCAGTAGTTAACCGTGAAATTAGAGAGATACTGTACGTTAGGGAGAGCCAGAGCTCCAGTATAATTCACTGAGCAGATGTGTGTTCCTGAGTGTGAGTAGGTGTAAGTGGATGTGCGAGGGTGGGTTGCACAATCGATTTGCTTCAGATTTCTTCCAGCCAGGAATCTCAACCCAACCCAACTGTCCAGTTATTTGAGTGGGAGAGAAACAGACAGAAAACCAGAAAGAGATAAAGAGGAGGGGGACTAAGTTTCTGTCTAGCATACTAGTTCAAAAATATTTTAGAGTATTCCAATAGTATCTGCAGTGTGTCTAAGATTAGTATGCAGAAATGTAGCGCCCCGGAAACAAAGGAAGCTACAGAGAAAAAGCGACAAAGTTTGTTAGTTTTTTTAAACTATCAGTTTAATAATGTGCTATTGTTTTCCAGTACAAAGTTATTATTTTTTTATCAGCTTTTAAAAAGTTAAACATCAACACACCTTTTAATACTCAGATTCACACAGTTTATGTTTAAAAGAAACCAAAGCATTGACAGATATGAGTAGAGAGGTTAACAGCATAGGACTGGTCAGTTAGTACAAATAGATTAATATACAATACTACAGAGTTAATAATCATTCTTTAGAAGGCACTAAAGGTAAGCAACACCTATATTGACGTGATAAACAATCGACTTCCAGAATATTTGAAAGTTTCCAAAATATCAGAACATTAAAAAATTCTGGACACTTGGTAAATGGCACATTGGTTGAAGGCAAAGTTAGTTCTTAAACTTAATCTGATGAATCTATAAGGCACACTGTTCTTATCTGAAAACATCATTTAATGTTATTTGTCACGTACAAAATTAAATAAAGAATATTATAAAACAGATGTTACAAACACTGTATCTCCATGTTTTGTCTTGAAGAAGATTTGTGTGGAGAAAAAACCACCACTTGACAGAAGGCGAGTTAGGAGCTCAGGTATGTAACACATATAATAACACAACACAATATAACAGGCTTCTTCAGACCCACACACAGATACACACAAATGTACATACACACCTTCTCCAAAGAAAATAAACAAGACATTAACACTGTTCTGAGGAGCTTCTACTATACTAATGGAAGAAACTGACCCTTCTTAGCACTTCACTGTAAATCCAAAAGACAAATGTAGGCATGTGTTGAGCCACAACATTGAGATGGTTTCTGTATGATCCACTACATCTCTTTCACTTTGTTGAGACATGGTATGAGGTTATTTTTCTTTCATGGAAAACAGAAATCTATCATAAACAGGCTGCTCTAGTCTGTGAGTGATTTCTCGATTAGAACAATATAGGCACTTTGTTCAGATTCTTATAATACTGTATTGGTAAAGCCAACATTGTGACTCTTCCCTCTGTAGCACCTGGCAAAGTGTAATGTTAGCCATTAGATAGGCTCCACACATTGTAGAAAGGCAAGCTGGCAAGTTGTAACCACATCGTAACTTGTGACAGTATTGCTTTGAGAACAGGAACAGACTTATTTAGTCATTGTCCCGGAGAGGTAAAATAATTGTCACATATGACTGTAACTTGAAATATTCTAGATTCACTGGGCCAGGAATAGTGCCTGGTGATAGCAGGTTGTTTGGGGTTTGTGGTTTGGTAGAAGGGACACGTGGCTTGATACTGTGGTGTTTGGATGGGTGTGGGTGGTGACTGGGTCCTAATTGGATCCTGAAGGGTTGATACCATGGCCTCTGGTCTCTGGTTGGTTAGGCAGCGTTGACTCCGTGGGGGAGGGGTCTGGCTGCTATCCAGAGCATGGCAACGAATGAGCCATGGGCTGAGATGAGAGGGTCATCAGTGGGCACAGAGGTCAGGGGTTAGTTGCCGTGGCAGCTGGGTGGGTTAGGAGACAGACGGACAGACACAAAGAAATTAAGGAAACAAAAAAAAGACAGAGAAAAAGATAGAAAGAGATTAGTGTCAGCTAGTGGTGTCAGGATGACAACATAAACGATCTATGGCAGTCACATACACACTGTGAACATACATAACACCTTCATAAGCACCACATAAGCATTTATAAGTCAACATCTGCAAGTTGACATAAAGTCTGGCATATCCAGTAAGCGACATGATATAAGAGTTTATGCTTATGTACTGCTAATGAAGGCATTATAACATGTGCCCTTGGTAGCTGTGAGCACTGCTACAGTGAGAATAGCTGCACTACACACAGAAGAACTATGGACACAGCAGAGGGCATGGTTGTCTCTTAGGGCGTGAACGTTTCATCCAAAGCATGATCTAACCAACATCATGTTTCTCGACCCAATATGTGAGGGCCCTGTTGTCTTACTTGCTCTATTCAAGTAAATCATTTTAGCCTTGGTGGAATCGATCAGAAATCTGGTGGGTCCCGAGGGGCGGGGTTAAGAAACATACAGTTTAATGGTTAGCAGCAGCCTGGGTGTATATTATGGTGTTTAGACGGAAAAGACCAAATGCAATGAGGACCAATGAATTAATTACAAGTATCTAGTAATTGCTTCTAGACTGCTGTTAAGCATTAGAGTTGATTGCTAGAGAAGCCAAGAGGCCTGTAATAACAGAGAGACATGATATGTTAAGAGATGAGGTTTTAGAAAGAATTAATTTAGAACAGGTTTAAGCAGATATTTATAATATTTAGAATGATACCTAATTATTTTCACTTTAATGCATTTGCTTGTGGGTTTCGTCTGTGTTTTAATCTCAAACGTTGGTTCTTATGAACACCATTTAATCTAAGACTGATACACAGCATGACTGGATCAGTAATACTGAATCGTAGTGACAAGAAAACAATAACATCACTTCAACATAATGAAGCGGAACATAAACAGCCCTTAGAATGCTTTTTTCATAAATATGAATTAGAGCTTTACATTCTGTAGAGTAAAGTGAAAAAGTAAAGTAAAATCAACATTTCCCCAACAATGTAATGACAATATCCCCAACACTGTAATGAAAATATCCCCAACAATGTAATAAACATGTCCTACTCATAACTTCAAATTGTATTAAAAATATTTTACACTCACACAGTAATTCTATTACTTTTAAGAACACATAAGCAAGAAGTATATCATGTTAACACATCCCCACCCAAAGAAGTGACTTTAGACACATATTTGATAATAAAGATTTCAGTAGTCTTTTAGAAGCATTTATACTTATAGACATATATGGATTATGGTTATAAGTAGGCTCCTTCAGCTTCAAGTACTATAAGTCTCTTATCCATGAAGATACAGAACAATAATAATAAAACCATATAAATAAATAAAGAAGTTGAAAAAAATTTACTTTACTTTGAAAAGATCCAATAAGGTAACAGTAAGCATGTCATCCATCATGAATGATGCAACAGCCCCCTTGTGCCAATTGATATATCACATGACTAACAAATTATTATGAGATTTGCATGGGTTATCTAGATTATAACCCTGAGAATGTTTGCCAAAATACATCAGTCATCTGAGACAAACAGATTAAGAGACATAAATATGTGCCCATCATAGCACACCCTGTTGGTTCTTGTGAAGAGATTGACCAATATACGAATTTCATTAATTTAGGTCAAGCGAGGCTAGAGGCATTGCAAATGTAGCATTGTTGATTGCTAGTTATAGAACTACCCTCTGACCAATGAGCATCATTCTCTAAATGCCAGATCACGGTGGCACAAAACTCAGTTCACCAAAGTTTCATCAGAATCGGGCAAATTGTGTCTAAGATATTGACCGAGACATATTTACGGAGGTACACAGGGAGACAAACCTACAGTCCCTTCCCAACTTCATTGTGGGGGACAATGAAAATAATGTTGTAATTTAAGACGATCTTAAAAAGACAATCCTGCTTGTCTCTAAGGCTGTAGTGGACAGTTGTGAGTAGTGGATGAGAGGGAAAGAGAGACATAGGGAGAGTGAGAGAGAAACGGTATTTGAAGAGGGCTCTCAGAACTCTAAATCAAGAGAGTCACAAGGTCACGGTTACATAGAGGAACAGTCCATTCTAAAAGCAGGGGACAATCTCACATGCCTCCCTCCATTTGACAGTAGGGCTATGGATGCCCCGGAATAATCACCCCTGGAAAGGATTCTCCCATACCCTTCCCCTCTGCTTTGTGACAGACTTGTTTGTCTTTTACACACAGCCCACTGTTTGACATTTCCTCATATTCTGGTTGTACACCTCTCTTAGCGGGCTTCAGACATACGTCAATTGACGGATGAACTGGCGGCTGCAACACACGCCCGGCTAAGCACACATACACACACGTACACTCATGTTCCCACTCACACACTCAGTCCGTCTGGTGATCTAACTGACCTCGGTCGGTCGTCGCTACTCTTTGGTAAGGATGGACCCTCATATTGTGGCGTTGCACCTTAGCCGTCATCGCTCCTGCTCACCGTTCAACCACAACACCGAAACACAAGGGGTTAACAACGGCAGCATGAAACAGTGAAACATTAATAACACAGTCAAGCGACCCATCTCAGATAAGTGTGTGCAGTGTGTATATGTGTGTGTGAGTGTATGTGTGTGTGTGCCAGTCCATGTCTAGGAAGTCTATCTCTCAGCCTTTGGTTTGGAAGGCCATACCTGGGGACAGACAGAGAGATAAAAGCAGGTTACAACACAACAACACGACCCCCTTGTCCGAATCTACTTGACTTGTGTGGCATGCGTGGGTTTACCTAATACTCCTGTGGTGTCCATGGGGTATTCCAGAATAGATGGGGTGAGAGTGTAAGGGGAATATTCGTAGGGGGCGTAGAAGAATCCTCCCGATTCAGGCGATTGCTGCATGAGTGCTGCATGCTGATTGGCTCCTTGCATGAGGGCCTGCTGACTCTGGATCTGACGAATCAGTTGAGGCATGAGGTTGGGCTGTTGAACAGGGGCGGGGTTTCTCATAGCCTGCTGCATGACAGGGGAGGGGCTGGAGATGAGTCGCGGCTGCTGAGAGGCTATGGAGAAAGCCATAGTGGCTACAGAAAAGACAAATAGTCAGTCTATTACCAAAAGGAAATCGAGGAGTGTTGTTGGAAAGTCCCACTGGCGTTTTGAGGACTGGCACTTGTTTTTCGGAGGTCATCCTTACGCTGCTTGATGTTGGCATCTCTGTAGGTTCCGTTGAGAATGGCCAGCTCCATTAACTGCATCTTCTTCAGACTGTCCTCTCCTTCAGCCTTCACACACACAAACCTTCAAATTAAAAAACTAGAATATTGCTAAATCGGGATGGGAACGTGCTGTAAACCGGTGGTATTTCAATACTAAATCATATTCCTTTTCCTCAAACAGGGCTCACTTGTTTTGGTTGGTGTAATTGTGTGTAAGAAAGGCTGGGATATTTTGATGAAAAATCGATTAAAATATTCTGATAATTATATTGTGTACACAGCACCAACATGAATAAATTTTTCTATCTGGCAATAATGTCTGATATAATCCACTTTCACCCTTTGGTCTTCCGGATTAACTTTACTTAGCCCTCTCCCGCCTTAGAACATCTCTGGTTTTGACGGACACTGCACCGATCAAACAATAACAGAAGGGGAACAGGATATAATAAATTGGCAAAAGACACGGTTGAATGTGCAATGCAGTGCAGAGCAGAGAGTATCCGGAAGAGAGAGTATCCATACTACTATATAATGCGGAGTTTCAAGATAGAATAGAGCAACAGTGTTGCCAGCTATTCTGTCTGTAAGTGAGGTGTGGGAGCAAAGAGTGGGAGGCCAAGAGAATGTGAGAAATGTAGAGGGACACATGGACAGAGCTCTCTGGAGAAAAGGGAGCGAGGAGGAGGAGGAGGGAATGAATTGAGTGTAAGAGGAGTGAAAGGAGTGATAGAGTGCGGAGAAAAGTGAACAGTCTCTCCATTCATCCCCTCCTCCTTTCACGACATGCATTGCCATGGATACGCTTTTATACATGCTGCCAGGAGAATTCCCCGACACACACACACATGCGCACACACACACAAATACAGCATGGAACCCATACTCACAGCTGGCACGAGAAGTTTCTTGACCTCGGCGGTAGCTCTTTGTAGTTTGATCTGAGCTCTGTTATGTGTGTCCTCAACTGTGATGAGTACATGGAGTTCCTCACTCAGGTGTTCCCAGTTTGGCTTCCCTCTGTTCAGCTCCTCCTAGCACACATACAAAACAAAAATGCCACGGTTGGTATATGTCCGTATGACACGTGGTACATTGCGCGTTATCCCGGCAAAAGTCCACAGTGGTTTAAGGTTGCATTATATCGTATGTGATGTCCACTCATGTAGAAGGTCCATCTCTCTCAACAAATGTCCTTATCTCTTCCATTCATCCCTCCCTTTCCCACTGTTTCTTCCATTCTCAGATACGTGCGATGGGTGTATTCTCCAGAGTTAGAAGGAATGCGGGATTTGCTCCACCTGCAGTTAGCTTTTCCACAGGAAGGCTGGATGGCTGAGGCTCTGGCCACCAAGCAAGAACTAGAAGCAGCAGTGTAACAGATGGACTCAACTACATTCACCTCTAATGCACTCTTCAGAATCTAGTACCAATATGAATACACCATTCTGTGTGTATTGGTGGATGTATGCACCTTTCTTTTTTAGTATACCAGCGTGCATGCATACCTTTTTCTTGTCTCTCATGGATCCTTTTCCTCGTACCATGATCTTACAGCCCGTCTCCGCCTCCAGCTGTTTGGCAGTCAGCCCCCGCGGACCAAGGATCCGGCCTACGAAGTTAAACTACATGCAGCCACACAAAAACAAAATGAATCAACGTTGCGCAAAACATTCTCCTGGGTATTTGGAAAGGTTGGATTTATCAAACAATCCCACAACAACCATATGAACACCAGTAGTATGGAGATCCACACTACAACAACTCAACTCATTTTAATAATTATTTAAAGATATACATACAGCATTTCATCTGATTTTGGAATAATCCATTGTCTTTCTACTTAATTCCTAATAATGTCAAATTTTCAACTTTTTAATCTGATGACTGTTTTCGCAATGATCACAGAGAGCACATTCAAACAATACTATGGCTCAAACATAAGGTGAAGCTGTATCCATTTATTTAAACACAATAATTTCTCAAATACTAAACATTTGAATAAGCAGTGTGATATTTTGCTATATTTCTATAGTGTATACCTTATCTACTTGCATTTGCCTTTTATTAAATGCCCCTAATTAAACATATGACCTAATTCATCCCAATGCATACCTGATAAAATATACAATTCCAGCACAATGAAACAGCTAAACAAGAAATCTAAGATTGAAATAGAGGTACCGTTGTAATGTGTCAGAGGTTAAGGGCATGCTAACTAAAAAAATAGTCAAATTGCTTGATCATGCTATAAACTGCAATCTGGTTTACTAAAGACAAATCAAGGGAAACACTTGATTGTTTCTAGGAACAGCGATAGCAAGTTAACGCTTCTTGGCTTCAGTTGTGCAATTTATATTGTAGGTGTTGAGAAAAACTGCTCAAAGATGTCATTGTATAAATGTAAAACAACAACATTTAAACAATTAATTCAAATTAAACAAATGTATTCTAATTGTTTGTATTTCCTGATTAACTACACCATGTTTGACAAGCGTTTTTTTATTTCCAACACTTGGGAATGTGCAAAGGCATGGCTGCTGGCGTTGGTTCTCAAAGACTCAAAAGAAAACATTCATATCAAAAGATTTCAAACGTTCCATGGAATTTGTCCCATTCATGATTCTTGCAAATATTTAAGCTAACACATGAATGACAAAATGGGGCCTCCGGCTCTGGTAACTTGTCTAATCTGAAGCCTGTAAAGCTGTGAGTATGAGTGTGTGGTATATGGCCAATACACCACAGCTAAAGGCTGTTCATACGCTCAACACTGAGGTTTTCTGAGACCGCCATTCTAGCTGTGGTATACTACAAATATACAACAAAACTCTGAGTTTAGAACAGGCAGGTATTTTATGTCAGACCTATGGTATACAGTCTCATATACAACAGCTTTTAGCCAACCAGATTCCATGGTTTAAACTTCTTGGTTTATAAATATGTGTGTGTGTGTCGGTGTTTGGGTGTTAGAGAAAGAGAGTCAGGAATAGGTTACTGTATGTGTTGGCTGATGGTGAGGCCAGACTCTCTTAACCTTATCTGTCACTGGAGCTGAGAGATTAACAAGACAGCTGCCTCTCTCTCTAGCTCTCTATCTCCCTCTCTCTCCCTACCTCTGCTGTAGCTCTATCTCCCTCCCCCTCTCTACCTTCTCTGTCCCCACCTTCCTCTCTCTCCCCCACCCATTCTCCGCCCCTTTCATCTTGTCACCTTTCATCTGGCTAGTTCTCTCTTTCCATACTCTCTCTCCATTTTTGATTCCCTGTGTCTCTACCTTTCACACCCTCGTGTCTGTTTGTTTCTTTGACCTCCCACTTTTGCACACGCATAATTTAGTCACACACACACACACACACATACACAACCACACACATACATACACCATCAAACAAACACACACACAAATGAGAAGCTGCTTGCTCTGTATTTTTAGCCCTGATCTCATCTGTTCCATTGGTGTGTGAGTTTGTGTGCATGCTTCTGTGCGGGCCTGTGTGTGTGTGTGACCAGTGATTACACTGTCATTTTATCCTGTCATCGGCTCTATCTGAGGTCCTCTGCTATACATTCTAACCCCCTTTAAAACGGACAGGGAGCTTAGAAAGTGGCCCTTCCCTCTAAATTGCTACACGATCATGGATCTGGACGGTGGGCAAAGAGTTACTGTTGTGATTGGAATGGGTCGTTTTTTATACGAGACAGAAAAGGAAACCACCAAAGCTGAAAAAAGTGTGTCCACTCACATCAGGGAACTCTTTGACAGGTACGAATAGCTTCTCCTGCAGCTGGGCCACTGGACCAATCCCATCAGGCAGCTCCTCAGAGTCCCGCCCCTCAGCAGCCACACCCCCGTTCAGTGAGTCATTATACATGTCCTTGCGCACTCTCCCTATTTCTGATGGGAGGAGAGGGGGGTGGTGGAGGGAGGGAGGGAGGGACAGAGAGAAATAATTGAAAGACAGAAAGAAAAATTACATATCAGTTTCCACATTTCTGGGATGATATTTGAAATGATACGGTTTAAATACCACTGAAACACGGCATTATAAGGCCTTTTTTGTACATGATAAAAAATGGTGGCATAGTACATTTGGTCACCTGTGTTACGTGCAATCAGGGTTGCATGTCTGGCATTTGATTGCAGTTCTTGCCTGCTATATTAACACTATATATTCTGCAGACAAACTTCCTCTGTTTGTAAAACCAAGGTCAGATTAGGTTATATTGAAGAGATGTATACAGTGACCTTAAGAATGAAAGGACCAATGGTAAATATGTTTTACTTTTTTTTATTTAGCTTCATCTTCCATTCAAGATATAAGTGACAAAATAAACCTTTTATTGAGGTACTATTTTTCAAAAGAGAAAAATAATTTGCAATCATTAATTAAATCATTTAAAAATGAAAAACATTATCGACGACTGGCATCATTAGAAATCCTTCTGAAACACGTTTACTAGAAGTGTTTTCCACTGTCCAGTGTTAACTTTAAAGTAACTGACTTTCGTTTACAGTGTGATAGCGCAGGGAGTGAGACAGGACACAGATACAGTTACAGACCAGACTTAACTAGGGTTAAACCATGGAGTACAAGGACTAGGCTTGGGAAACATACAGACACAAACACACATGACATTGTCAATACTACACAAGAGTCCCAACTGTGGGTTTGATATAGTCTGGGTGGATTAGAACGATTGAGCCCAGCCTAGTGTGACGTGATGAGGGGCCAGGTGTGAGTACCTGGAACGGAAAGGAAGAAACTGGAACTAGGCCAGTACCCCAGAATGCAGCAGGGTAGGGAAGGTGGGCCAGGGGGTTAAAATATCAAACACAACATTTTACCATGTCAGTGTAATTCAGAAAAGTTTGGATACTTTTCTATAGATACTGTGCTTTGCAGTATTCAATCCCTAGACCAATTCTGTGCAATAGGTGCATTGACATTTTGTGGTGTTCATTGTTTTATTATTAAAAACTGAAACTCTGAATCAATAATTGTGTCAGTAAAAGTGACAAGGGTTATATGTTAGGGAATATTTCACAGTAAAGAATATTGACATTTGACGCTTGCATATGTATTCAACACCCACTGTCTATTATTTGATAGAGCCACCTTTTGCTGTGATAACTGGTGTACACTTTAGGATACATATGTACCAGCTTTGCACAGAGATAGTTTTGCCCATTGTTCCTTGAATCTGCTCCAGGTTGTTTAGGTTGTTTGAACAACGAAGGTGTCGCTAACAAATATTAATAGGTGGAGTTGAGTACTTACAATAATAAAGTGCTTTCTGTAAAAAGCTGAGGGAATTACACTCTTAAATTCATAGACATTGCTATTTATGCGGTGCCCTGACTACACAAGATCAATTGTCAACTATAGAGTGTTTGCATTTACTTTCACAAATATTGGAGTGAAATAATTTGATATTTTTGGTTGGGATTAGGTAAGAAGGTTAAACCGCACAGAAACGTGTGATAATTGGAAGATCAAAATTAATCATGTTTTGTGGAACAACACTTTAAATTCAAACACTAGGCACAGAAACAGGAGACAACACTAACCCTAACCCCAGAGACAGCAGTGTGTGTGTTTAAGGCTGTCTGACTCAGACCTCCAATATTGTCCCATGAAGTGTTACTCATGGGACAAGTATGCCAACTACTATTATAACCAGCTAGGCTACCGCTACCGCTACCACACACACAGACACACTGTACTGTGAAATAACTGTGACCTGACAAAAGCACAGTGATAAGTAAGCGGGACCATAGTAATAATAACTGGAACCCAAATTATGTAAAGCTATAATCACAACAGCTATAAGCCTCTAATAACACACCTGGCCTCACATGTAAACCAGTTATTACACCCATACACACACCAAGTTAAAACCGTGCTAAGCCAGCCAGCGCTCCTTGATCTGCCATCAATGCAAAGAGATGGCTGAACCAACGCTGTTGAACAAACACCCTACACACCGTCGGTAGTATTAGTGTGGTATTTAGGTAATAGAGAAAAACCAAACTTTGGAATGATTTATGATCTTTTCACTCTAACGCTACCTTCTCGTCCTCTATCCGCTGGTGAAGTCCTTTTCTATCACCGTCCTGTCTTCTTCCCCTCCTGACCCTCAGATTGTGACACATATTACGACATTCCTGAAAGACATCTCGGCCTGGATGTCGGCACACAATCTCAAGCTCAACCTTGACAAGACGGGTCCGCTCTTCCCCCCCGGGGAAAGACCTGTCTATAATGGTTGATAATTCCACAGATCCACCCCAGTGCAACAAACCAATGGGTGACCCTAAACAACACACACAAAATACCATTGTTGTTCTTGTCAAACAATGTATTCTATATAAGCAAATTGTTATTTCATAAATATTTGATTGCATGAGAATAATCCCTCATAAAAAAATGTATGCCCCCAAAATGTTTTCACAACTTAACAACTTGTGAAAAGATAAATTTTCAGATGCCATTGTTTTTTAATACTTCTGTGTATCAACCAAACCCCAGATCTCAGCACTACTTTTACATGATTCTGTCACACAACAAGTGTTTTTTGTCTTCTTTTTTTTTTACAGTGTTTGACGGACTGTTTCATAAATAATACAGTCAATTTAGATAAATTTTCTTTCTAAATAGTCTTTCTCTCTCTCTCTCTCTCTCTCTCTCCGTACACACACACACACAATGCTGGAAATAGAGTAATGGTAAGTTGAAGTGTTCAGATAATACCAAACACACACCCTCCCCCTGCCTCTTTCTCCATCTTGTCATTCTCCCTTCTCTCTTGTCTTCCAATCTTTTCTCTTGCGCCCCCCATTACCAAGCCCTCCCAGGCCCAACACTGTTCAGGCTGACATGGTGTTGACCGACCGAGTAGGCCCGTTGAGAGCCTTGTGCCTTGCCAGGGATGGGCCGCTACATTCACACCCCTCTCACATTAGGTCACCAGCCCAGACTAACAACTGTCTATTTGTGAACAGCATCCACAGACTGGGGGCAACACTGCTGTTATATCAACAGCAACTTGAAGAGATTGTTGAAAGTCTATATATATCTGCCATTCAAAACTTTTAAAGAAAAGCAAATATTTTTGGTCCATAAAAATAACATCAAATTGATACAGAAATACAGAGTAGACATTGTTAATGTTGTAAATGACTATTGTAACTGGAAACTGCAATTTAGTATGAAATATCGACATAGGCATAGAGGCCAATTATCAGCATACATCAGTCCTGTGTTCCAGTGGCATAAACCAACGCTAATCAATTGTTAGAAAACCAAAGCTGATAGATCATTTGCAATTATGTTAGCACAGCTGAAAACAGTTGTGTTGATTAAAGAAGAAATCAAACTTTCCGTCTTTAGAATAGTTTAGTATCTGAAATTGTGCGTTTGATTACAGGCTCAAAACGTCCAGAAACAACGCACTATCTTCTGAAACTTGTCAGTCTATACTTGTTCTGAGAAATGAATGGTATTGCCTAGTTTGAGAAACAAACACCTCACAGGTCCCCAACATGCAGCTTAACTGAATAGTACCAGTCAAACATCAATTTCAACATCAGCAGTGAAGAGGCTACTCTGGGATACTGGCTATCTAGGTGGAGTTGCAAAGAAAAAGCAATTTCTCCGAATGGCCAATAAAAAGGAAAGATTAGGATTGTCAAAAGAACACAGACACAGGACAGTGAAATAGTGTTATGGACAGACAAATCTAAGTTTGCGTTCGGATCACGAAGAAGAACATTTATGATATGCAGACCAAATGAAAAGATGCTGGAGAAGTGCTTGACACAATCTGTCAAGCATGGTGGAGGCAATGTGATGGTCTGGGAGTGCTTTGATCATAAAGTGGGAGATTTGTACAGGCTAAAGGGCTATCACTCCATTTTGCAACTCCCTGCATATTACAACTGTTGTATTATTTCACCTTTGAGCACTACAACTAACAGAAATACAGCCAAATCAACCAAAATGGATGATCAATTTCCCAGAATGGCCTAATTAAAGCCAATCATTGATCACCAAAAGAAACAGTGTACTGTCCAAAAGAGGGCTGTGTATGGGAGATTCCCTCTCAATTTGACTTAGCTTTAACTCTTCTGCAAAGAAGAAAGGGATACAAATTCAAAAAAACAAGTTTGTTAGGTTGATAGTGACTAATCCAGAGACTTACCCCTGTAATTCAAGAAAACGGTCCTTTGGCAAAGTATTCGTTTTTTAGTGTGCATGGGGCTACTTGCAATAAAGGAATTTAATTTTTGAATAATTTTTCTGAGAAATTATTCAATTGTTGTATCATTATCCATTTTTAGTTACAAGCTGAATAATTATAATGTCAGGACGGACATGGCTTGTCTTGATTTCTGACTTTATAAAAACAAAAGCTGCGTTTTCAAAAATGATGTGCAGACTTTTGGTATCTACTTTATATTTCTGCAATGTAGCCAATGAAGTTACCTTCATCTAAGAGACGCTCCAGATGTGTGAAAATGCCAGTGAAGTTGGGCAACGAGCTCATGACCTTCCGGTCCGTCATCAGCTGCATCAGGTAGTCCGGGCTGGGCCTTGGTCTTTCTCGGACCTGCTCAGTCATCTCTCCGACCATAGTCACGAGTTAAAAATCTGAACCGACGATCTACAATAACCCTTTCTAAAACGGGAGCAAAAGTTTCAACTTTGTGTTAAAAGTTACGTCCAAAATGTTGCCCAGAGTCGTAGCCGAGCCTCCTCCGATCCTGTGACGAGTTTGTCACCCACTGCTTTGAGTCTCCCGTGACATGCGTTATGAAGTAACGGGACCGAAGAAGAGGAAAAATAAATAACACTATTTTTAAGAATGTTGTTTCTTCGATCTTTAAAAAAAAGTTAGTTACGTTGTTGTTAATACTCGTTTGCCTGGTTTTCCCGATTTTTCTTCTCCGCCGTTTCAGTCAGTTAGTAGTGCCCGTTCACGCTCTCAGGATTGGCGACACACTTTGCTACTTGTTTTCTCTCGTTCACTCCTACTCGATCATGTCCGGTGTGTGTCGGTATTCAGACCTTGTCATATGACCACACATCACACAGCACCAGAGAGAAACAGGGGGGGAGAGAGAGTAAAATGTGGTAGGGGTGGAACCGAACGCGCACACGCACACACACGTACACACACACACACAGAGGACAAACTGTTCTAGGTGACAATGTAACAGTGCTGTTTGTCCCTTTGCTCTCGGGAGTTATGCACACCCGTTCTACCGTCAGTTACTGTCTGTCACTCTTGGGTATCTCTGGAAGTGGGTCTGGCATGTAGGTGGGCTCTCTGTCTCTTTATTTCTGTTGTTGTCGCTCAAATACACACAAACACACACCCTGCGAAAGCATTTTTTTGTGATAAACGTTTCTACATAGTATTATAGAAATCAAACGAATATGTAAATGTATATAATGAATTCCAATGCTTTGTAAGCACAGGGCTAATAAGACCCGTTTGCCAGCTCTTTCAGAGACTGGTTTGAGGAAACTACTATATATTTTCTTGGGTGATACAATAATTTAAACCGATGAAATAAGATACTTAATATCAAAATAAAAACGTTGCTTAATTAAATAAAGACGTTTAAATTAACCGTTCACAATAGAAATGTTTGTACACATTTAACAATAATAAAAACTCTAATATGCAATGTTTTGGAAACATATATATGTATATATATAAATAGGGTAAATTAATTGTGGGTGTGAGACGTTTTGGTCAGACTCTGTGTGCAAGGGTGAACATGCCTGTGTACGTTCTGATTCCATGAACTAGCTTTTCTGACTCTAGTCTTTGTCCACCACAGCTGTCACACACTGCAGTTCCTCTGTACCGTTCAACACAGAGCAGCAATATTCATCTATGAGACACTGGCACACACACACACAATTTTAATCTCAAATTCAACTCCCATCAACCCCCACTGCATAGCTTTCCCCTTTTCCAGCCCTCCTCCTCTTCTTCCCCCATGTTCACCCACCAGACATTTCATTCATTCAAACAATCAGACATGTGTATTTAACCTTCAAGACAATCACTTTCTTACAAATCTGATGGGGTAGGGGACAATACGTGTTTGTGCGTGTGTTTTTCTGGCCAATGGCTTCGGTCTAGCCTGGTATGGTATGGCGCGGATTCAGGAGGACATTGTCCTCTCATGTCCCAAACAATACCCCCTCTAACCAGGATGCTAGACACAACTAGCCACTAAACAGAGGCCTTTCCTCAGAAACATGCATCTTGATTTTCTCCTCAACCCCTGCTCAAAAACTATTGGATGAAAAACTTTGAGGCCCCTCCCCTACCATTTCCTCTAACTGGTTTTTGGAGGCACAATAATAAAGAGGTATGTCAAGGAAAATATCTTACTTCCAAACATTTCCATATGTGTCATGCATAATTATTCATTTGACCCTAAACTCTGGATTAGAGGTGAAACATTGACATCACTAAACAAAGGACAAACGCTCATGAGAATAGCGGAGGAGTGCGTCATCTAGTGATATGCAAATGAAACTGCTTTAGAAATAAAATAAGATGAGCAGTACCTATAAGCACCAGCAGACAGCAGCAAAGAACACATTTGTTGAGTGACTGCAAAAATACATTATTCACTTACAATATATTCTGGTCTATGGTCTGGTCTCTGCTCCAAAAACATAAACACGGTCCTAACAAAAGTATTCTGGGGATATAAGTGAAAGCGGCAATCATTTCTTCAAATTGACTGGATTGTTAAACAGTGCAGGATTTACTTTTTTCCCTCGCTTGTCAGCTACAGAAAATAAGCACCACACACACATGACATCCAGGGCTGGCCGACTTTCAATTATGTTAATCTAAAGCCTCTTTAAGTGTCTTTCCTGATCAGAGCTACTGTTTTACTGCAATACTAGAATACCATGGACCGTTGGCCTCTTCAGCTTTCCGATACACCCACTAACTACACCCACTCACTAGCTAGCTACCCCATTCTAGCTGGTCCAGCACATCACCAACAGAACATCTACTGTCCTGTCTTGAATACAAGCCTCTAAAGACTCCCTCTGTCTGAACCTGCATATAGACAGAAGCAGTGTGTTTCCTCATTTCTTCACACTACCTTAAAACTGTTTGCCATTATTGGGATTTATATACCATTTGTAAATATATAGACAGATGAAACACAGTTGGGCACCAAGGACACTGTTTACTTGCCAAAATCTGTGATCACCTACTGTTTACTGGCGACTATTATTGCATTGCTATCGGATGCTCAGAGGAATCATTAAGATTGATATAGACGAATCACAATGTCATTGACTATTAGACAATCCATAGCTGTCCCAATTAAATCACTCCAATTTATTAAGGAAGCCTTGTAAATGTGCTTCAATTATGACATTGGTATTTGTAATTTACAGGAGTTACTAGCTCGTCCTTCAGTAACAAATACATGTTTTAATCACAAATCACAGGACACTAGAATGCGTGTGTGAAGACATGTCCTTCGGTCTGCATGTGCCGAGTTGACCTGTGTTCATGTGAACACAATAATCTGATAATTACCCTTATCCAATTTGCTAAGTCAGGCAACCTACTGAGTTCCCAGAAAACATTGCTGTTTGAACTCTGATCAGATCACTGTTAAGTAGAAACAACACAACACAAATATGTCCAACTCTACTTCATGGGGCTAGCTTCCTTTATTCACATTTACATAATGGGCTCATCATCTTTCTACACAACATACAGAAAATAACAACAGATGTATTTGTTGTGGCCAAACAAAATATCTTTCCAGTAAATAAAATGATGTAAATGAATGACATTGTTTTAAAAAATAAGTTACGTATCAATACTAGACTATTTACAAAGAAAACAGCGAGAATATCACCAGACGTTTGGAACGCTTGGGGCTCATTTGGGGGTAGTTCAGGTTGCCGCTGCTGCTGATTTGTTTTATACATCGAAACGTCCACTGGGTTTGGTCTCGCGCGATTGACATCATCCCCAAAAGCCTGGATCTTGTGACGTTCCTGAAAAACTGTAGTCAGAGATTTGGTCTAGGAGTGTGCGGGTGTGGTATGTACAGTACAGAAACGCAGTGAGTGTAATATATACAGCAGCTCTCGGTAGTCCAATAAGAGAGTCTTGATTGGACCTGCTAAGTGCAGGGGCTGGGTTCAGAGTTCAGGGGCCAGATGTCAGGGGTTTAGCTGCCAATCTCAAATGTCCTCAACTTAGGGGTCACCCCTGGTTCCCCCCTGCCACTTTCACCCTCGCCTCATATACTCAAGCCTCTCCAACCATCCAGCCCCCCCAAAACTAAAATCAGGTTTGACTGAAAAACCTGTCCCGTCCTTGCCCACCGCCCAACCTTCCTAAACCCCCACCCCCCAACCTTGTGTTTTAGTACTTTTGTTGGCCTTTTGCTATGAAATATCTATAAACAAGTGATGAGTCAATTTAAAGATTTATCAAATTGCTCGTTGGGGTATAAATTATTTCAACTTCAACGTCCTCTCTGGGAGGGGGGGTTGCATAGCAACCACCAGCCCCACACCAACCTTAAAACAAAACACCTACTTTCCCGACCTTAGTTATATTGGTTAAAATGTTATATGAGAAATATATTCAAAACATCTGATACTATGCACTTTGATGAAAGTGGATATCGTTTTATTGTTTTCCCCTTGTTTTATTAAAAATGGGTTAAACATAAAGTTGTAAAATGAACATGAAATACAAGAGATTCATAAATAAAGTAAGAAAACACAGAGAACATCCCTTTAAATGGTATTGGGGTGGCGAAAGTGGGGTTTTAGGAAGTGTGTTTTTCTGGAAAGCTGTGATTATTAGAAAAAGCAGGAATTCTTTGTAAATGTGGGGATGGGGGATGGCGTATTGGAATTATAATTGGTTTGAATAAAATATATAACATATTCAGGATTCATACTTTCCGATGTGATGACATTTTCTCAAGAGTCTATTTGTGTCCATTTTAGTTTTCCCTTCAAATGGCCAGTTATGTTTATTTGTTCATATACGTACTTGTGTATTTTGTGTAATAAGTGCAAAGGGATGGTGGTCAATCTCCTTCTCCTCTCTCAAGTGGTCCCAGGTTTTAGCAACATCTCCTGCTCAGCTCTCTGGTGTGACTCCTTCCACTCCTCCCTCCTCAACAGCATTCCCCTTGCCCATTGCTTTCATCTTGGCCATAATGTCAGTGAATGTCTCCTTAACTGTCTTCTCCAGGATCCAGCCTTCGCTCTCACTTTCTGGGTCCTCTGGGTTGGCAAAATTGGACAGGGAGGTGTTTACGTACTGCAGGCCAATCATCACTATAACCTACAGGGACAGAAGATCACACATTAACCAACCTACCGAGGTACAAAGAGAGAGACATATAAGCTGCTGCATACCAACACGTATGCAGCAAAGCCTTGTTCCATATAAAAACACCACACCTGTTTGAAGAACAATACAGAGACAATAACAGTACTGTGCAAAATACTTTAATGGGAAAAAAACGGAATGCATTAATATATATATTTACAAATAAACACTTACTAGCAAAGAAACCACTTTATTTCCTCTTTTAGGTGCCTTCATTGAAAATGATTCATTACACTCCAAGCAACAAATTGTTTTAATTGAAAAAAATATCTAACCACCCATCACTTATTTGACACAATAATTAGATACAAAATGAAATCCAATATACGCACGTTCATTCAAGATCCTGCCTGCATGTACACGTGGATCACTCATGAAACTCCACCCCTAAAAAGGCTATAGGTAACACCATAGAGACAGTTGCGTAACTCTTGCTATTCCAAGTAGTTGTTTGTGTCCTTGATAAGCTTCAGCAGATTTAGTCCAGGTTCTCAGGTGAAGTTAAGTAGTGCAACATTTCTAGAACAGATACTTGTACTGTAGTAATGTACTGTAGTATGTACTGTAGTAAAGTAAAAAACAACAACTGAGTACTTCTATAGTGGCCATGTGATCTTTTTGTCTCTTACGGCCAGTGGGATATGCATAATGTTTCATACACACCAGAGAAAGCTCTAAAACAACCGATTTAACTAATCAACCAAGACTAAAGAATATTTACATGTGTTACTACTTTGGTTGGAGTGAAGGTTTGCCTCATGGGCCAATGGTATAATCAGCAAAGCAGTCGAGTTTCCTGAGTCATGTGTGCCATTGTAAACCAGCCAGTGTGTGTGCTGCTATAAGCCTAGCGGGTGGTGCAGCCCCATACAGCAGAGCAGCGGGTGTAGCATTAGCCTGTCCATGCCCAGGTACCATGACAAAGGCATAAGGGATGGTGGAGGAGGAAGTAGGTGTGCACATTTACAACGAAAGTGTGGAGGGCCAATGTGCCAGTGTGGCCCTTACACCACCAGCGCTGTCAGTTGAATTAAAATGGAGTAGCAGCCAGAAGAAATATATTCAAATGTAAGCACTTACAAGTTATGGAGGATACATTACTCAAATGCAAACATGTAAATTCCAGGAAGCCAGGCACTTGGTGCATCAGAAAGCAGGTGAGATGAATTGTCTCCCTTACCTCCAAAGCGGTGACCAGCAGGACCAGGGCTCCTATAGTGTTCATCATGCCTCCGTAGTAGGAGATGAGTGCGTCGCGACAGCCCCGCTTCCAGATGTTCAGGTCCTCCGTGTAGTGGTCGTAGGAGTAGTGGGCCGTGTTGTTAGTCACCTGGTACTGGATGCAGGGCCGTGGGGAGCTGGGGTTACAGCAGCTGAATGGTACGGCATCCATCAGGTACTTCCCATCCACGTTGCTGCCAATACGACTGGGGAAGAGAAGTAACATGACAAGTGAGACTCCGGTGTTGTTGGTTGGGGACAGCAGTAAAATTACTGAGGGTGAAAAGTCACACGACGAATGAGGTTCGAGTGTTCTGGGATGAGGACAGCAGTAATACCTGAGGGTGAAAAGTCACGTGACAAATGAGGTTCGAGTGTTATGGGTTGTGGACAGCAGTAAAATGAATAGCGGTTGAAAAGTCACATGACAAATCAGGTTCAAGTGTGATGGGTTGAGCACAGCAGTAAAACGACTGAGGGTGAAAAGTCCCATGACGAATGAGGTTTGAGTGTTATGGGTTGAGGACAGCAGTAATACCTGAGAGTGAAAAGTCACGTGACAAATGAGGTTCGAGTGTTATGGGTTGTGGACAGCAGTAAAATGAATAGCGGTTGAAAAGTCACATGACAAATCAGGTTCAAGTGTTATGGGTTGAGCACAGCAGTAAAACGACTGAGGGTGAAAAGTCCCATGACGAAAGAGGTTTGAGTGTTATGGGTTGAGGACAGCAGTAATACCTGAGGGTGAAAAGTCACGTGACAAATGAGGTTCGAGTGTTATGGGTTGTGGACAGCAGTAAAATGAATAGCGGTTGAAAAGTCACATGACAAATCAGGTTCAAGTGTTATTGGTTGAGCACAGCAGTAAAACGACTGAGGGTGAAAAGTCCCATGACGAATGAGGTTTGAGTGTTATGGGTTCAGGACAGCAGTAATACCTGAGGGTGAAAAGTCACATGACAAATGAGGTTTACGTGTTATGGGTTGGGGACCGCAGAAAGCAATGGGCACAGGTTTACGTCGGGTTAATATATGAAACCATCCATCATTATCTACTTTATGTGTGAGGTCATGACGAACTATTTAAAAAGGTTATTTATACCCGGGCACAACCTAACACTGCCTCTTTGATAAAGGGTTTACCTTTCGTTGTTTCTGACACGGAAACCTCCTGACAGTGTGAATGGCAAAGGTCAGATCATGAAGGTCTGTCAGTGTTTTGTATGTTGCCTGATTTGGATTAGCCACATTAGCCTCTTTAGACTGTGAATCTCCTCATAATGGCTTTGGGGAAAACAGAGCAAAAAATATACTGATATTCCAGTCCTACATGAGCCAACTGAAAATGTACTTTCCTAAAAAAACAGAAGAGTATACAGAAAATAAGTAAAACATTCAGTTTTCTAGTCTTGAAGGAGAAATCTTTACAGGAAATACTAACATTTATCTGTCATGTTCTCAAAGAGAGCTGGCTGCCAGCAAAACTATATTCAAAATTGTGTTAAGCTACTGGTCAAGGTTTTTTACTGCAGTTAACAATTCTAAATAAGAATGAAATAGAGGAGTGACTACTTTAGCAATATTATTGTCTCTAAGTGAATAGGTTGTCAGTGTCTCTATGCTGAGCCCTATTGGTTAACACTGTCTCTTTAGGCAGGTTTATTCCCAGAACATCACCAGGCCACATACTGATTGGTCAGGACATAAGCCTGAAGAAAGATTAGCCCCTAACAATGCCTTTTCAACGGCAGTCCAATTACAAAACAAATAATATGTTTACATCTAATGTTTTTTCATAGATGATCTGATTGTTAAAAAAAAGAGAAATTTGTACAAAACAATCAGATTAGGGCTTCCAGTGTAAATTCAGTATTGAAACTCACAGGCCATCTCTCTTGTAAGCGAAACTTACCTTGAAAACTATTTATTTTGACAACTCTTCAATCCATGCCACACTGTATCTGCATATCCCTTCCCCCCAGATCCCTTAGGCAGAGCTGCAGTAACCCACCCACAGAGCACCATCGCCACCTCTGACGCAAAACCTCAAATCCAGTGACCCTTTAATTCCTCCTTTACCTCATAATGGAAAGTGACCCACCTAGCGCCTGCAATCCACTTATAAACTAACCCTACAATCACCATTTTTACCATTTACTGGCGTAAATTATATATAATTATATATACGTATTATTGAAACATGTACATCAGTGTTTACTACTTATCCAACCCAATGTCAGTTAGAATTTTATATTCTATCCACTTTGTTGCCAACATCAGGACTCACTCTTTTACTCCCTTGGCGCTGAAGTCCAGGTAGCGGTTGCTGACCCACTGGATCTCAAACCAGTCCCTAAAGTTGTTGTTACCACAGCAACGGAACTCCATCTGCATCTGGTCTAGAGTCCTCTTCATGTAGCAGTGTCCCGGTGTGTCTGTGTCCTTGTAGAATTTCAGGGCGTTCTTCAGGCCCTCAGCCAGTGTGAACTGTAGAGGGATTCTCATCAGGAAGCAAAGTAGGGCCGTCAACACCAGGAGACAATTGAAACCCACACAGGAGACCAAGAAGGGTTTAAGCATGGGCTTCCACTTGGAGAACTTAGAGGGGTCCAGGGAGTCGTAACAAATCTTGCCTCCCATGGCATTGATCCCACAAGCCAGCAGCCCCACTGCGATTAGTAAGTTAGGGACAAAGTGGCTCTCATTGTTGTCCATCATCTCCGAGCGCTTACGCAGCTCAATTTTAAAGAACAGCCCCATACTGAAGACCAGTACGCCTGCCATCACAGAGAACCAGTACATCAGCCATAGGAACTGGGCTAGCTTCACACGTTTTTTAAGGTCAAACTTGACCTTCATTAGTGCCATGGTGGCAACTTAGGAAATGTCTAATTTATGCACAGGGAAAATACTAGGGATGTAAAATCTGAAGGTTTGGTCTTTCTTCTGGATGTCACAGCCGGCAGAGTTTCCTGATTTCAGTTTCAGAGGGTTCCACGTTTTAGTCGTCCTCTTCGTCTCTCAGTCTCTCCTAAAGCTATTCCAACAGGGCACAATTGTTAGCTCAGCCGATGATCTGAAATCCATCCCAGAGAGAAGAAGCAAAGATAAAGAAATAATGCGATTATTCCTTCAGGGCATTCTCCTCTTCCATTGTGGCAAGACCCGTAAAACAAATGTCATCAAACTCACCAAGACGGATGACAGAATATAGGGTGGCACCCCCCTTTTCCCGGTCCAAAACTCTCCCCTCCAAAATGTCAAGAGCAACAGGTGAGGCTAATCGTGATGTTCCCTTTGTGGTCTTGAGGAGGATTGACAAAGATCCCCCAGATTCCAGCGGGAGAGATGGTGCGTCATGATAAGCCCCAGTAAGCAGCCTGATCCATTTACAGAAGATGAGCCTGGCCATAAGCATCGGCCAGCAGACATAATTGGTTTGATTGGGCACGTGGTCACGGTCAGCACCAAAGGAACTGTTAACCAGGACAGTTAATGGTAAAATGGTAGGTGAGTGGTACATTTGGCCCGGGGTCCATGGGTTCAAATGAGGGAGGATGTTTAACGCGCTGTCACTCAGATGATTCAGTAAAAACAACCCCCCCCCCCCCGGCACAAACCAAATTCTCCTCACTAGCATAGGCTCTATAAGAATGGAACCACACCCTCACCATATTCCACCTACACTAAGCACTCAACCTCAACAAGCTTTCAGCTGTGGAAAGGAAGCAGGCAGATGAGGCAATGTGTTTGTACGCCGGCACTGACAAAACTGTTTGCGTAATGACGAAGGTAGTTTGTGGTTATGTACAGACCCGATGACACTGATAGTTGTACTTGTGACAGAACCCAACATCTGAGAAACACTGTAGGATGATAACCCGGTTAGCTGCTCGTAGCGCTCATGGGAGCGATGACGATAGGATTTGGAAAAGAATGTTTGAGTTCATTTCTGGGGACACAGATTAAGATTTGTCCAGAGGAGATGCAAAGCAAGACACCCCACTGAGCTCCCTTTTAATCTAGTAGCGTCATTTATGCTTTCCAACTTTAGCCTTTTGTCCACTCAAACTTCTCCATAGGACAATGCTGATCAATCAGGCATTTCCCCCAAGGTGAGCCAGATGTTTGTAGCCACCGTTTTGGGTATAGCAGAACAATTATTTTATAAAAGTCAAGTAGAATTGATTTTCCATAAATGTATTCATGCACTGAACCTCTGACCCTACAGCAGCTGTACCACAATTTCAATATCTGATATACAGACAGAACAAAAACACAATGCTCCAAAAAATCAAGGAAACACTTGAATCACACACTGTACATTACATTACAAACAAAATGACATATTTTAACCTAAATCACCAACCAATTGAGGGATGTATTCAAACACATGCCCAAATCAAAGTAAACTATTTGAATCACAGGCTGTTCCAACAAACTTCATCAAGGCTACTCATATTGTGACTCAGTAGTGTGTACGGCCCCCACGTGCCTGTATGCACTCCGGATAATGTCTGCGCACGCTCCTGATGAGACAGCAAATGTTGTCCTGGGGGATTGCCTCCCAGACCTGGATCAGGGCAGCAGTGAGCTCCTGGAAAGCCTGCGGCGGTACTTGGCACTCTTGAATGCACCGATACATAACCCAGAACGCCTTCATTTGATACAAGTCTGGGGAACGTGAGGGCCAGTCAATGGCATCAATGCCTTTCGTCACCTAGGAACTGCCTACAATCTCTGGACACATTGCCAGAAAGAACACTGGGCTCAATGCACCAGCACAAAGTCAGTGAATAAGTCAATGGATTTCACCCCGATACTTAACAGCAGTCAGGGTACTGATAGACATCACCCGGAGGTCAGTGAAACCCTCCAAGGATAGGGCTCGCCAGACCATCAACCTGGAGAGTGGACTGTTTGTATGGGCTGCAGGTACCGCCTCAACCTACCAGTAGTGACAAAGACCAGCAAAACCTACAACTAGAGAAGAATCAGTCAGGAAGGATGAGGAGAGAGCAATCTTCTGTGGCTACCACCTACAAAATCATTCCCTTTTTGGGGGTTGTGTTGCTGTTGCCTCTCTTGTGCATTGATATCTCTGTAGTCTAATGACCCGGAGTATTGCGGTCAGAAAAATAAAACATTCATTTTTCTACCATAAGTTGCTGCCTCCAAAATTACATCCTTTTAGAGAATTTGGCAGTACGTCAAACTGAACACAAAACCATAAACCTGTTGTTACCCTGGACCTCTACATCATAACACCACAAAGGTATCTGTGATTACATGGTGATGCATAGATGCATTCCCAGTCAAGAGCCATAGATTAGGGCAGAATGTATTTATTTCAACTGGACAACTGCCTAAGAAATTAGGCTAAATATTTATTTGGGTATAATTGAAGAAAAGTTCTAAACCATTTGTTAGATAAAGCCAAAAGCTTTAATAGAATATATGGTCACACCCATCAAGACCACTTGCTTTAAAAATATATGAACAGTGCCAGAAAAGTGCTGTTTCAAACAGAGGGCTGTTTAATAAATGCATGTTTTATGCTTTGTTACTACTGATAATAGATTTAACAAGTCAATAAGACCCCTGTGGAACAAGTGCGTATTAACTCATGAACACAAAATCAGTCAGACATAAATCATTTTCATTGACCAATTGAATAAGCTGTTGAAATGCTTAAAAAAAAAAAAAATGAACTTGACAGGTGGACAGACTTTCCGTAAACGAATGTTCCCAGAGGTCAGTCCCACTCAGTTCTTCTCTCAGCTTCAGGAATGACAGACCAGTTCGGAGATTGGGTCCCTAAGGCCAACCAGTTAAAATCATCCACCTGATCCCAGTTGTTCCTCATGCGGTCCAGACCAGACACCTTAAAGTCCTCGTGGAGACCCGGGTATGTCCAGGTGAAGGGTGCGAAGCGCACCCCTTGGCAGTCTTCTATGATGGCGCGGCTGGTGACGTGCAGGTAGACCTGCGTGTTTGTGGTGTGGTGAGTCCGAAGCTGCTGGCAGGGAAGAGAGATGGTGCTGCCGGTACAGTGGTCCACAAACACCGAGCTGGAAACGGGCCCGGAGAAGATTTCACAGTTCTGGATGTGTTTGATGTGGACAGTGCTGGGGGAGCCCAGGAGTCTGACCTTGCAGTTGGTCAGGTGGGTCAGAAGAACATCCTGTTGTTTGATCTCCTCCCCAGATTTGGTTAACACCTGACAAAAAAAACAGTAAACACGTGAGCGACCGCTTTCAGTGAGAGTGGCACGCTATTGATTGCATACGTTTTAGTACCTACAGTGCTGCGAAAAGCATTAGCCGCCATCCTATGTGTTTAACTACAAGAAAAGGGCCACGCAATTGACAAAATAATACATTTTGAAATATAATGTATTCAAGTTACGCAACACCAAAATGCTGGTGTGAAAAGGTAAGCATTCGTTGGACCCAACAGCTGGTTCCGCCAGCTAGCAGCAACGACAGCTTTAAATGTGGTCTTCGTGTGCTGTGGTTGAACCGCGCTACTCTGCCATGCAGTGTCTTTCTGATGATGGTATCATAAGATACTACAAGCCACTAAAAGCTGACCAAAGTCAATTCGAAAGGAATTGCAACTATACCGAGGTGGGTAGGAACACCCACTTGTCAGACCAATTGAAATACAAGCTCTGCTGAGCAAACCAATCACATTTCTGCCTTAAGGTTAGATGGGTATCCGATACGTGTTTATTTACAACTCTGACATATTCTAACACTACTTTCATCAGCACAAGTGTGAAGGTTTTTATTACATTTTGGGGGTGGTCAGGGTAAATGGATCCCATGATTTTAACTCTTTACCTATGGTTACATTGACCGGTCTGTTATTATTGGCGACAAGATGACGCAGCAGTCTCCACGGTGCTATACTGCTGACAGTAGAATTTACATCACACTTATTTAGAGACAAACAATATAGTAACAAATAAGTAAATCAATGCAATGATGCTATGGTCTGTTACCTGTGAGTCAAAATGGGAGAAACCGCACTGCTCTGGGGGGCTGATTGCAGTGTCCACAGTGGTTTTGGCGGAATCCTTAGACGTTAAATCTAAAATAGGGTCTGCAAAAGGTGGGTCTGCTTTAGGTGTATTTGTTGCCCGCGACCTAAAAGCGAACCTCTTCTTGGGGAGGATTTCTTCTCTCTTCTCAGCAAGAGAGTTCTGTAGTTTATGCAGCGACGTCTGGGCCCGACTTAACACGTACTGTGGTAAAAATACCATGCTATCGTTGAGAAACTTCTGGAGCTGCTGTGTTTTCGTTGTCACCTCTTCCAAGGTTTGAGTGGCGACTGCGCGGTCAGTCTCCACCGAGCAGCCCGCAAGTAATTCTTCAATAGCCGCCCTTTCGCTGCTAAATGTAGCGGTGAAGAACCCACTCTTCTCCTCCGTGACAGACTGGATCTTTTTCGCTTCTTTCTTTCTCTCCACGTCCTCGAGCCTATCTTGCTCCCTTTTTAGCATCCTCTCCGGGATCTTAATGCCAGACTCACTGGAACTATTCTCCCCATTACCATTAATAACATCGCTCTCCACATCCATATTATCAACTGCTTTCATTAATAGTGTTGGTATCCAACACGCAGAGACAGTTTGGAACCTATATGCAATTGCAGTCGTAACAACAAGTCTTCTTATTGGCGAAATTACACGCCACTGGTGACTATACTGTCATGTAATTGGTGGAGTGGTGACTGCAGTTGTATACGTAGTCCTCAATGCTACTCAGAGGTGTGTTCATTTTTGAGTTTCCGTTGCAATAATTTTGCAACGGAATACGACTAATAATGAATACACCCTAGACATAGTCGGGTATATTACATAAAAACATTTTTTGCCAACGACTATAACTTGTCTGCAATGATTTTCATTTTCCACATTGCCCAAATAAGAAAACAGAAAACAATAATGCACACCTTTACTTACAATAGATATCAGGGGACACCCCCCACTCTAAAAACATGCCCCTAGATATATTGATTTATACATTATAAATACAATAAACATGTGCGGTGCTACGAGATGCAACCAGGCCCAGAAAAAAATTAACAAATGTAAACATAATCATACAAAATGTACATTATTATTACTACTACTGCTGTTCTGGTATGTATTTAGTCAATACTACAGACAAGCTAATAGTAGCCTTAAATGATCTCAGCCAAGACGGTTAACTTTCTTTCTGTGGCTGGCCTCGCTTACTATTACAAACAACTTTCGGTAGCCTGGTAAGCCTATGAATTGAGATAAGCGGTTTTTGCATATTCAATCAGTAAGAGAAACAATAATTTTTTTGAGAGTGGGAAATCTTTTTTGGAACGGACAAAATGTAAAATTATGATAAAATATGATACCATTATTGTTCGGGACATGTCCATATCGTCCAACGCTAAATATACGACTATAACTGATGTTATAGCAACACCTGGTTATAGTAGAATCAAATGTCAATGTATGACACTGTTCCAATCAGAGTCACAAACTCTGTGTAGGACATGCATATTCACGCACTCCAGATTCTGATTAAGTTCTGTTAAACATTTAAATAATTCTCTCCCAACTCTAAAACAAAACATGCTCTAAAGGTTATCCTTACTAACGAAAAGTGGACACCCAAACATAAGGGGAACATTATGGGTAACATGACCTCAATTGATTGCAAAGTTCCTGATTAAACGTATTGGAAATCACACTTTTCGGTTGGCGGGAGGATAAACCCAGGCTTACCCAGCATACAATTTAAAGTGTGAACGAGTTTCTACAGTGACTAAATGTTATGAAAACAATGTGTACAGAGCAACCGCTAAAGATTATTCATGAGATTACAAACTGTTGCCGCCTACTATATGCCCTTTAATCGTATATGAAACGCCCTCGTTTTTATTGTCAGTTGTCACAAATGAGTCCTCAATTACTATAGTATCTGTCACATCAAGGTGTGGCATCTATTAGTGGCCGCCCCCTACCGTTCACAATGGCCAAGTATACAGTAAAATAATGTACTAATCATAGAGAAGAATTATTAAATACCTGATATAAACGTATTTTTTTTTACAGCAATTTGTGTTCGACCATTTTTTACGTTTTTAGAGTTGAGTGACTGCTTGGCCTTCTTTCGTGAGTACTATGGTATATTGAAATGCTATCTGTTGAATACTCTGATGTTGCTGCCTTCTGCTGGAGCGGCACTACCCCGACTACCCGTGTTGTGATGGCGAGGAAACCCCGTTGACAAGGCACTGCTTTTTCATGACGGTGAGTTTCCCTTTGAGTGTATTATAATTTTGTGATAAAATTTCAAGGAAAATCACACACAACCTCCTTCCTCTCTTCCTTCGGGGAGGGAAGAGAGTGAGAGTGGAGAGAAATCTATCTGAGACAGAACAGGGACAGTGAGAAAAATATATGAGTGGGAGAAGGAGAAGGAGGGGGGAGCAAATTAAAAGTTGCCAAATGGAGATATTGGGTTTCAAGAGGAGTGAGACAGGAGTAAGGGCTTGCCTTCTTTCAGTCGTCTTTATGGTATGCTAATCGAGATAAATATTGATGCCTCGACACGGTTTAGTCCGTTAGGCGTGTAAACGAATTCTTTCCCACGATTCTAAATAGGCGACAACGGCTAGCTAACCTTGAACAGGCCGATGTTTACCGGTAAAATCCGTGGTCATAACTATAGCTAGCCCGAGGAACTGCTTGAGGAAGCCTTCGTTCTCCAGTAAATTCCACGATTGAAATCTGTCTTTTCAGCAAATCGACAGAAATGTGACGTTTTTCACTGCATGTAGGCGAATTATATAGACGACGGTATTCACTTCTGAAGCCTCGCCTAACGCTACCAGAGTAGAGAAAGAACACGTCAGCGACCAGCGAGAGACTAGGGGGACAGGCTTTTTGTGCTCGAATGCGATTATCATTGTCTGTCGATTCAGTCTATTTTTGGACATAAAAATCGCAAGCTGTACATTAGCTGGCTTTCTAAACGACGTTTTCAAAGATTGAGAGCTGAAGCACGACTGTCGTTGCTAGCTAGCTAGCTGTTTGCCTCATGGCACAATGCTAATATTTGGGAGGGTGTTATTACGATGTCGAAATTCAATTGGAGCAAAATGTTTCCACTATTCTTCGGATGAGCTGGTTTATAAATTACTCCGACCCTGCCTTGCTCTTCTTGTACGCCTACCTCGACCACTGAGTGCTGTGTTTGGATATAGGAAAATACTATATTTTGTGACTTATTTTAGCTAGCAAGCTAACTACGTTTTAGCCAGCAGCTTGTTTTTCGCATTCTCGAAATAAATTGAAATTTCCATAAACTGGCCACATCTTTGACATTTCATACCACATATGTCAGGGTTTTTAAGTCAGTGCAAATAATTTCAAAAATAATGTATAGTTTTCAAATTCACAATGACAACCTGAACGTTGAAATGACCAAACGGACATACAAACCAAGCTGGTAGCGTAGCCGGATTAGCCTACGTTGTACGAGTACGCTACCATACATTTTAAACATTATAAACGGTAATGGACATGAGTTTATCGGAACCTTCGATACAGGCGTGTATCTGTTTAATGTGCAATACCACCACCGTAGTTTTTACTGTTTTGTGTCCGTTTGATCGGTAAAAATATAAATAACGTGTCACCCATATCTGCGTACTTTTATGTTAAGTTATGCTTGCTAAGCTAGCTAGCTACGTTGACGGTCTTGTACAATAATGTCCTCCGCAGAAGGACGAAAGGAAGAATAGCACTCTGGATAGTTACAGAAATACAACCACGTAGTTGTTTCAATAAAACAAACCTAGTGCAATTCTCTATGTAGATGTTATTGTACATGAGACCTTTTATGTCGCATTGTTTTGTCAGTATTATCATTTTTTTTTCTAAACAAAAGATGGTTGCTGAGTCGCCATTTTGTCTTGAAACATTGTTGCCCAAACGGAACAAGAGCACGAGGCTTTATCACTGACCTCACCAAACACATTTTCTTTCGACTTGAGGTCGAATGATATACTGTAAAAAAAGAAAATGTTGCCGCATACCATCATTTTAGACTCCCTACAGCGGCATGCCACTTATCAAAGCCCCATCTTGTTAATCCCCAGGCATTGCTGCGCTAAGAATGACCCACATACAGTTTTTTCTCGATAATAAATGAACTATAGCCTAGCTATAAACATTTACTGGAATATTAGTCATTTCTTTTCTTCACTTTATTAACTATGTTATGTCCCGTTCCGCATCATACAATGTTAACATACAAACTTGGCTATAAAACAAAGCAAATGCTTTGTACACGTTAATTCCCCCTGACAAAAAACAACCTGGTGAACCAACTGGAGGTATTTACACTCTAATTACCATCTTCATTCTGTGGGACGTGACAAGAGAGACAACCAATGTGCAGGAGAAGGGGGTAGGGGTGGGAACTTACACTGACGCAATAGGGAAACTGTATAGGGAGGGAAAATTACTGCACTCAAAATATGATTGTTCTTAACTTCTCGTTATTGTGCCCACCCTTCACTGTCTCCCACCACTAACCCTCCCTCCACTCCATTGCAGGAAATAAAGGGTGGAGGTTAATGAATGATTCCATGCTCGCTGTCAGAAAGCTGTGAGTTTTTTTTTACAGTCACCATATTAGTGGTAGGCATGCAGATCTAAAAAATACACTACTGTGTTATTCTACTGCTTATCTCATTACTAGAAGTTCGCATGTATGAGCTTTTCCGTAGCTACAGAGTGTATACAGTGAAATGCATAGGATATCAGCCCACCTCTCATTCTTCTATCCATTAAACCTTTTTTGTCTTATGATCTCATCCCCTTATCTGTTCTCTCTTACTTAGGTGTCATGGATGATGAGGACGACCGCCGTCTTCTGGATATTATAGGGTAAATCTATCTGAAATGCAAATGTATCTAGGTGAACATTTGTCGTGTGGGTGGCCCTGTGTGATCAGTTGTGTAGCCATCCTTTACTAACTGAGCCTCAAAGGGACTGAGCGGTGGAACCGATAAGTCTACACATGTAATCTAAATTGCAGGAAGAAAATAATTATTACAACAGGTACTCTCAAGCTCTATTTCTTTCTATCTTTATTTAGAGATGTGCAGGCTTTGAATGACTACCTCCACGGGTCCACCAACAAGTCTGTAAGTAAATCCTCCTATAGGCCACTATTTCATCCATTTATTCAAGTGACTAGCCTGCCTGGTGATACGGGGTAAAATTATTGTGTGTTTTCAGATTGAGGAAGATGACGTGACAAATGCAGCATATGGCTCTGCAGGAAACTTCTTTAACAGTAACATTGTGAGTAGTAATACTACTACACCTATCACATATACACCGGTGGAGCTGAATAGCTGGCTCTAAAGTGGTTTTCCTATTTCCTAGACTGGCTCTAATGCCGGCATTAAAGATGAAGAGTTTGAAGATTCAGCCGGGGCTGGCCTCCAGCTCTCCAGCAGCCTTTCGTTCATCGAGGATGAGCTGGGAGGTGGAACCTCCCCAGGAGGAATGGATCTCGGAGAAGACCAGCCCTTTGACATTCTGCAGAAGTCTCTCATGGAGGCAGACATCACTGAACAGACTCTGGCCCAGGAGGCCATGCTAGACTCCCAACCCCCTCCCCCTTCCACCCCCTCCCAGTTCCCCCCCCAGCTGGTCTCGGGGGGGTACAGTGGTGGGGGCACCGCGGCAGCGTTTCCGGGGGGTCAGTTTGTTCAGGGTGTGTCCAACCTGCCTAACGGGCAAGCAGGGGGGCACATCCAGGTGTTAGGTTCCTTTGGGGGGGGAGGCGTCCAACAGATCCTCCTCCGGCAGGGTGTGGGAGTAGGTGGGGCCGTGGGAGGAACAGCAGGGGGGCAAGTTTTTGCCACCCCCTCCCCAGCTGGGCAGGTGAACCAGATGGGCTTGCCATTTAAGAACATCCCCCTACAGAACATCATCATTCAGAGAGGACCAGGGGGAACCCAGGCATTGGTCAGACCCATTCAGCCCAAACCCCTTCAAGGTGGGGCTCAGACAGTCTACAGCCTGGGACTCCAGACCACAACCACCACAATGGTTAACACAGCAGCACAGGGACACTATACAGCTAACGGCTCAATAATGGTCCACTCTCCCCAGAACCAGGGACCGCAAGGCCAGAACAACCTGCCGCCAGGGCAGTACCTGGTCCACCACAATGGACCTTCAGAACCAACCCAATCAACCACGCTAGCCAATCAGAACACAGTGCATCTTGTCACCGGGCAAAACTTCACAGCCACGGCGGGAGGCCAACTGATCCAGGTTGGAGGCAACCAGGTAGGAGGGGTCGTGAACCAAACATGGCAGAGTTTTCCTGGCGCGAGCCCTGTCCCAGTTCAGACAGCATCAAATCAAGGGCGCCTGACTTTGGTTGGAACGGCAACCACAGGGGTTAGAGGTCAGGTGTCGGGCAGCCCTGTGCAGCCCCCAGTAGTAACTCAGAACAGCAGCTCCCTCTCCCCCATGTCTATCTCTGGTACTGCCACACTGGAACCGCAGTTCGCACAGGTACCGTCTACAAGCCTCTGTCCCAGTGGTTGTCCTTGCATATGCCTATTTACGGTGTTTTGTTTATTGTTTTCTGCTACTCTTCCACAGGACAAGCAGGCTCAGACTCAGCTTGTCAACCTCCTTGGAAACAAAGGTTTGTGTACGGGCGTAGTTATTGATGTACACCCAGCGGCCAGTTGATTCGGTAAACCACTAGAAAATGGATCACTGTTATAGAGAGTGAGTCAGAAATGATTCACCTACATTTAGGTGTATTAATAGTAGGGCTGTAGTGCATTGGCTCTAGGATCTTGGCGAATAACGCCCTTCTGGGTGTTTCCCTGTATTCCTATACTAGATGGCTTTCCTAATGAACTACCCACTGAGTGTGTATCCATATACTAGATGGGTTTAACTAACGAACTACCCACTGAGTGTGTATCCATATATTAGATGGGTTTACCTAATGAACTACCCACTGAGTGTGTATCCATATACTAGATGGCTTTCCTAATGAACTACCCACTGAGTGTGTATCCATATACTAGATGGGTTTAACTAACGAACTACCCACTGAGTGTGTATCCATATATTAGATGGGTTTACCTAATGAACTACCCACTGAGTGTGTATCCATATACTAGATGGGCTTACCTAATGAACTACCCACCAAGTGTGTATCCATATACTAGATGGGTTTAACTAATGAACTACCCACCGAGTGTGTATCCATATACTAGATGGTTTTAACTAATGAACTACCCACTGAGTGTGTATCCATATACTACATGGGTTTACCTAATGAACTACCCACTGAGTGTGTATCCATATACTAGATGGGTTTAACTAATGAACTACCCACTGAGTGTGTATCCATATACTAGATGGGCTTACCTAATGAACTACCCACTGAGTGTGTATGCATATACTAGATGGGTTTAACTAATGAACTACCCACTGAGTGTGTGTCCATATACTAGATGGGTTTAACTAATGAACTACCCATTGAGTGGATCAGCAAGGCAAGCTTGTTCCTCAAGTGTTTCCGGTACAGCAGGGCTTTGTTCCAACTAGGCACCACACGTAACTAAGATAATAAATCAGTTCAACGCTCGTCTACATTCAACAGTGTTTATTAAAGAAACAAAGCTGCCTATCCCTTATTTGTATATGTAAACCCCTCTTGATGTAGCTCTTGTCTTTCCATTGTCTCCTAGCTGTGAAAATGATGACCTCCACCATAAGCCAAGACTCCTCGCTAAACACTCAGGTAGTCTACATGCTACGCACATGTCTTGTGTGTGGTTTTGGTGTTGTGGGGATGATTGTAATGATGTTATGTCTTTTCAGGTTAGTGCCCAGAAGAGGCCGGCCCCTCAGCAGCTCACTAGAGGAGAAATGTAAGTTTATACCGGATAAACTGTGTGTGTGTGTGTGTGTGTGTGTGTATGTCTGTAGGATAATTGTGTTATGTCTTGTCAGGATGCTACAGCAGTTGAGGATGGATCATTCAGGTGTTCTGTCACCTGACATCACTCGCTTCACCTCATTGGATGATGCAATGGAGCGACTACTCCCTTACCATGTGTTCCACGGAGCTGCGTCCAGGAAGGAAGAGTTTTCCCAAGGTCAGCAGCACGTCTTAACCTTTCTGCAAACCAAAATATGTTTTAAGGACCTACCCTGGAATGACAGTTGTGTGGACGCCCTGTGGACGGTTTATGGGCCTTGACCCCTGAATTGTATTGTGTTTATTTCTGACTGGACTCCAGTGTCTTGTGGCTGTATGCATTACAACCACATGTCCCCACAGGTATACCGTATACTACTAAATACTGAGTCCTTGCTATTAAAAAGGCTCCATTTGTCTTTAAGGTTTATGATTAGGGACAATAGATTATGATTAGGGTCAAGGGATTTTCGAGTTAATGACAGGGTGGGGTAAAGTGATACATTTTGGTAAAAATAATGTTTAGCTATTCCTCAAAAGGTATTTTCCAAGTAATGCACTACAGTGGTATGGGGGTGTGTGCGTGTGTAACCATTGTGTTCTCTGTTTCTGTATCAGTGGATGATGAGTTTGAGTCGATGGCGACTCAGGTATTGAAAAGGACCCAGGTCATGATCAACAAATACAGACGACTGCTAATGGTGGAAGCTGAGGTGATGACACCCATGCACGGAACACGCCCACCGTAATTCCTTCTTTAAAAAGTGTCAGGCTGTTGCTAACGGGAATCTCCTGCCCCCTCCCCCCCTGCAGCGTTCCAGTCCATCCTCCGAGATGGTGATGATTGACAGGACCTTTAACCAAGAAGAGCGCCAGAACTTGACCCAGGACAAACGCATGATACTGGTGGACCCAGGTAAGAACACGGGGCGTGACAAGGGTGTGTATCATTAGAACGGTGTGGACCTTCGGTTTTCCCTCACGTGTCTCCCTCTGCCCTTTTGTAGATGGCTTCTTGGAAGATTTCTGTTGTGGGATGAAGTCGTCTTCCCTGTCGGCCCCCGGCCCGCTCCCAGGCCCTCCCTCCTCTTCTTCGCCCAGCCTCGTTTGTAGACCAACAGGGAGGGGGGTGACCACGGACCCCCAATACAGGACAGACCCTGAGTCGGGCTATGGGGACCCGGGTGGGGGCGGGGGAGGAGGGAGAGACTCCTTTAATAATATCATGGACCTGAAAAGGACCCAGCAGAGCAACTATGGAAACGTAGCTGCCTCTAGCAACAACAACAGCAACTATCACCATTGTAACGTGTCTCCTACAGTCCCAGCGACGGTGTCGACGGGGACTGAACAGACTCAGTACTTGTCTCACCTACCCTCTCACTCCCAGGCCCCCATGCCCCTTGCTTCCACCCCACCAGACACAGACTCTGTTTTAGAGGCAGCCGTCAATAGCATTCTGGAATGTTAGAAAGATGTGCCATCACGCTTATAGTTCCATCCCTCGCATCTTACCATTCTTTTCTTCCCAGCTTGCTCTGTGGGTTACTGGTTTGTTGTAGTTTGTTTTCTACTTTCTGACACTGTCAGTCCAGATCAACCAGCTTATAGGTAGTTAAGAGTCAGAAATATAATCTAGAAATGATTGTTTCTACGGTTACAGTACTGTGGTTACTGTATGGAAGCCAGGGGTTATGACCTCTGACAAACTATTCGGTTGGGTGTGAACGAGGGAAGAAACCCCCTAAAACCCAACATTAGGCCATATCCCGCTACGCTGAAGTTCAGGAAGGAGGAAGATGATTATGATGAAGATTATGATTCTGTGCCTGAGAATTCTTGTGTTGTCTTTGAAATGTTTACATGAAGAAGCCTTGTAAAAATGTCCTTTTACTTTTTTGCACCTGACATTACACACCAACAAATACAACACGATAGTGATGAATTTGAAAACTACAATAAATATTTGTATTTTCTGCTCTCTACTTCAGTCAAGCCAGATAGACAGTCTGTGCGTCTGTAACCTCCAAAAGAGCAGCCTTTGAGTTTCTGTCACTTCTGTCATTTTATCTTATTTGGCATTTTTATTTTGTACCTTAAAGGTATGTGATGCCCCTCAGCACACACTTGCATACACACTCACGTTGGAGTGTATTGGGGCGAGGGAGGTGACCCCTCAGATTGAGGGAGACGTGTTACTTCACCTTTTTATTTAGAGCTTTTTCCAAGTAAACCATTTAAACAACGCTTTGTGTTGTGGTGTGTTCCAGCTATGTGAACCCACGAAATTGGTAACATGTTACAGTAATTGTTAAGGTGTGCTAGTGTTTTGGGTCATTTCTGAACCACTCACTCACCTGCCCACTAGCCCTGGTTGAGTGTTACTTGGTTCATTGCCCAATTGTTTCCTCTCGCCATTTGATCCATCACTTAAATACTCAAGCCTCCTGACCTTTCTAAGTTACAACCCAATCAACAAGGGAGTGAGATAGGTAGGATGAACTGTCACTATGCTCTTTGACTGAATGAACAGACTGAAGGCCTTAGAGAATACATACGTCTGCTCTTCAGTTTTTCTTGTGTCTGAGTGAGTGTGTGTGTGGCCTCAGCCCTGGTTGTGAGGACCTTGTGTCTCAAACAACATGTTATGCTGTTATAGGCTCTTGTCAATAGTGCACTATCCGGCTGTGATCAAAAGTAGTGCACTTTATTGAGAATAGTCACTTGGGAGTGCCTGAGGACTTTTGTATATATACTAAGCTCTTTCTGCCAAGGATTGACATTTTTTTTTGTTTTGCCCTCATTTTCAATAATTTTATTTTGGTCTGTCTCACTACATGATTTGTATTGGGGGTTTTTGTATACAAAAAATGAAACCGTGAAACACAAAATATTTATAATTTTTTGTAAGAAAAAAGAATGTAAAACATGAAGCATTTAGTTTTGTTTTTTCAAGTTTACCAAGATAAATCATTATACAAAATACAGTAATTCAAGTTTATGTGTGTTCACTACAACAGCAAAGAGAAAAGTCAATAATAAATTCATTTTGAATATTATCATCAACTGGCACATCGGAAACTCATTGTAAACATGCATTTTGTCTTTGGTATTGGTAAAACACTCACAATGAGTGGATTTCTTGTACTCAGTAATGCTTAAGGCCAGTTTGTCTCATACTGCTGGTCATGATTTTTACTTTGAAGATGCTACACACAATAGATTCAATTTGCCAGTTTAAAGTCCAAAAGTCAATCTCGCTGAATCTGGGAGCCTGTTAAAAAGTGCTGTGTTTGCTTTAGGGCTCAGTTTAGAGAAAACCGAATTAACATGTCCTAGAAAAAGAACAGCTGTAACTGAGTTAAAAAAGATAAAATGCCATACAAATAATTCTGATAAATATGGAGTATGTATATATATATATATAGTTATATACCTTTACATTTCCAAATAAAATGAGACTATTCCCCTCAGCAACTAAGTGTTGCTTCTGTATACATTTTCATGTCATCCATCTCCTTTCACAGAAGAATGTGTTGAAACAAAGCCAAATCTATATTTTTTCTGTTATAGCTACAGCTCTTAAAATGCATTGTTGAAAAGGGTTCTTCACCACACCACTAAGGCCACGTTCCCTGAGTGACGTCTCTTCCTTCAGGTTGAACACTTGCAGGGGTTCAGCATGGCTTTAGTGGTACTTTCTCCAGCGTTCACGCGCTGCAGAGGAAAAACACACAACAAGCTATTAAGTAAAGAAAATGATAGAAAAAGTAAGTAAAAAAAAAAGTTGGAAGTGACATACTGAATTGTGGACCGCTCCAGCTGTAGCTAAAGAAGCAGCATCCTGCTACAAGCATGGCAAATCTGCCCACTCCACCTTTCACATCTACATATGTCTTGTAGTACCACTGCCAACCTAAAGACAGAAACATAAATGTTGGACATGAAAGATATATGAGGACCATGTTAATGGTTAGTGTACGCGCATATGTAAGTTCTCCTACTTTTGTGCTGGGCCTGTGTTCCCTGCCTGGGGTTACGGGAAGCTCGGGTAGCAATCCAGCCGGGCAGTTCCTTCAGCCTCACCTCCCCAAGAGCCAGTGCACCTGCAACACAACAGCTAGCGATGGCCTCATCTCTTCTACACGGAGACAAGCCGTTAGACAGCCAAAAGTTGCACTAGAGAAACACCACCAACCTAATATGCTCGGCTCAGTGCTGCACTTCCTGCCCTTGAGTGTCACTCTCTCCGGTGTCCTGTTTTCATTGGCTGTTGCCAACTTCTCCCTCTCAATGCAAAGTGGAAGAGAGGGCGAGAGAAATGGAAGGATTGGCCCAGAAAAAGTGGGAGGGTGTGTGGGAGGAGGGCTAGGAGGAGAGGGTGTGAAAAAAGGAGTGAACCGAGTTGACGCTTGAGAGATGAGCCCCGCCAGTACGAGCCAAGCGCAGGGCGGAAACGTTTGTTTCAGTCCTATCATCTGATAGGGCATGGTCATCTCAAGCATCCCCTCCATACCTACCACCTCCCTCGTGGGGATCCAAGGAGACAGGGTGGGGGATATAGAAGAGCACAATAAAGGAGACACGGATGGAAAGAGTGACAGGGATGGTATGGGAGAGAGATAGCGGGGAAAGTTAGGACCCTGTGGCCCTGTGTCTCTGCTCTGATTGTGTACCGCTGGAGAGATGAGGAATGGAGCAGAGGTAGAAGAGAGTTCTACAATGCTTTCAAGAACCTCCGTTTGTGATGGTTTTAGAGGGTTCATTGTTGATGAATGGGCTGAATTCGTTTTGGGAGCTAACATGCCAACAGTAACACTGCTATGATTAAGGGCAGGGGCTGCCGTTTGACCTTGGACTACCAAAACCAGTCCTTTATTATTGTACAGATGGTCAGAGGTTTTGGTCTGAACAAGGTCCACCATGAATGAAATGTGGTCCACTGACAGCGTTTCCTGTTTGTTTGTCTTCGTGCATAACCCGTCTTTATTGAGATCAGGCGTTGCGATTGGTTTGTGGTCCAGTAAGCTTGTTATGTTGTACAGACGGTTACATGTGAGGTCATCTGTGCTGGTGGGGTGGGCCTGGATGCTAGGTTTTACCTCCCTCTGTGCCTCTGTAAAAGTATCCTGGGATAGACTGGCAGTAGCTCTGGCTGTTTGAACGGATAGTTCAATCTGCTTTCTGAGTGAAACTTTCTTTGAAACTGCTTTGGCGTTAGGGCTGACTGAGAGTGTAGTAGTAGCTGGGAAAGCTTTCAGTTTGGCTTTGATTGAAGCAGCTTTGAGTTTCTTGACTGCGTCTGTGTCTATGACTATAGCAGAGTCTGCACTGAGCTTGAGTTTGGGTGTAGGGATATGCTTCACAAGGATCCCATCTGGATCTTTGGGCAAACATTCCTCGAATACTATCAAAGTCTCATTAAGGTGCTTCTGCTTTTTCGTTGTCTTAATGGATGTTGGCAATAATGAGGGAGATGATGGGGTCTTACTCTTCTTAGTAGTTGTTAATGTTGATGTAGACAATGGCAATAATAAAGAAACTTTCTTAGCTTTTGTTTTATTTGACAACGGGGTTGAGAAAGGTGGTGAATGTAATAAAGCTGATGTATTTTTAATCTTCTGAGAAGTTTCATGAGAAGATGATTTCTTGCTCTTCTTGTCCAGAATGAGGTCCTGTTTTACATGGTGCTGAGATGTTTTAGGAGATGATTTCTTGCTCTTCTTGCCAAGAATGAGGTCCTGTTGTACATGGTACTGAGATGTTTTAGGAGAAGATGATTTCTTGCTCTTCTTGTTAAGAACGAGGTCCTGTTGTACATGGTACTTGAAGACGTTTGGTGTTGTCCTGGCTACCAGAGCCATCTTGCATTTGGGAAGGTGGCTGTTAAGTCTTTTAAAGGTCTTTCCACAGAATGGACAAGCCTCCCTGGAGGTTGACATGACTGCAGAAACGCACACAACAAATATTTTGAAAACACATTTAGATTTTAAAATAGATATTACTTCAGTTTACCATTTTTTTTAATTAACAATAACTTTCTGACAAATGTCAATCAGAAGAAAAAAGATTTGTTTTGAGTCTGCATAGCCAGTAATACGCCTAACAACGAGCAATGTCCCTCTTAGCTTGTATAAGCCCTCACGTCACGGGTATTGAGTAGTGGATTCTAATTAGACAATTAGACAATAAATCAAATTACGTAGAACTTGCCGTTTGTTTGGTTGAATGCGAGCAGCGCAGTTGCAACTCTTTCTATTGTTTATCGACCTCTTGACGAAATGGTCGTCATTCTCAATTTACGTATGGAACTTAATGTGTGTTATATGCACGTTTAACTCGGCTCAACCATGTGATTCGAAGTTTTGTGTCTTTTAAAAAAGACCCCTTGGGTAGCACAAGTTAACGCCTGACTGAATTATCTAGAATAGAAAACATTTTTAGCGGAACGTTAGGCGACAGATATTCATTTTGCTAAACCATTATTGTCCTCGTTAACGACACAGTAACTGGTTACAGCAGTAACGGTAATCATAGATACAAGATATCTAGCCATGTCCATTGGGCGCAGTTGTTGAAAAACAGACCGTTGCTGCTCCCTAGTGGAACCAAAGTTCTTCAGTTACCACCTCTGGTGGAATCGGAAACAATATATACAACAGGAGAAACTACATCAGTCTTTCAGGTTGCATTTATGCTCTTGCATAGTTAATTAATGTGCTAGTTGGTTAGGAACTGGTAATGGTTCAGTTGGAGTCTGAATGAATGACAAGACCCACTTGTCTAAAAAACATGTTTTATTGTAATGGTTAGATTAGCACTAAACAATGAAGGATGCATATTGTTAGAGAAAAACACAGTTTACACATTAAAGTAAACCAAAAGTTTTATATTACAACTAAGGCATCAGGTGTCAGTATGTACAAGGTCACAGCCAGAAGCACAGTGGAAAGAAAGACATCATTGTAGTTACAGGAAAACTGACAGTTGATCCTTATACAGTCATAGTTAAGGCAGTGTAATTTGGCAGGAGAGAAATGTTTAAACGCTGAAATGGAGTAAGTCTCTTGCAGTCAGTTGCTTATCTTACAGTGTCAGCATACCTAAATAAATGAACGAACGCACGCACACAAACACACAAACTGATCATCATCATTAATCATATAATTATTTAACTAGAAAATAAATTGGAGTCAGTATATACAGCTCTCTGCATCACAATCATTACAGACATTACGTTCTTTGGAGGCAACATATTATAAAAGCATCAGATTAAACATGATATACCTAAAGGCTCTGTAACTTTGCACCTCACATGAAGGCCAGCCAGGATCCAACACATACTGCCCCAGCTTTTCTTACTGGACAGATTGTGCCTTCTTTCTCAGCATGCTTTCTTCATCCCAGATCAGCTTCTCAATGGAAGACACTTAATTTAAGATTGTTTTTTTACAGTATACAGTCTATACCATATGTATTTAGCTCTTACAAGTATCAACCTTTCTGGTCTACCGGATCAACAGCATCAATCAGATGAAAAAACCCCAGAAAAAAGCAGAGGAGGTCCAGATTTGAACTGAGCTACAGACGATAGGCTGCAAATACATTACACCATGAGCTCTGGACAGACTATGACTTTAGATTATTATTACAACACAATAATGACATCATTTATACAGTGGTATCCAAACAACCCTGAGATAACAATATTAGCTAACTGGCACGGCTGCCAATGGTATCTGTATGTCCTTACAGCAGATTTAAATGACCAGAGCTACAAACCAGGGAATGGAAAAGCAGACAATTCTAAAATGTACAGTACATGTCAAAAGTTCAGACGGCCTTCTCAATTCAAGTTAATGGGCGAGTCAAAACTTTTTAATGGTACTGTATCAGAGAAATGATTAATCTCTCTCACACACACACACCATTAAGATGTTGTTTAAAGGCATTGTGGTTTGTCAGTCAGACACACAGCACTCAGATCAGTGGATGGGAGAGGGGCTATGAAAGCATGGTAGGCATCAAACTGACCCAGGAAAAGTGCCAATTCTCCAGCGTTCATTCATATCCCTGCCACCTGACCTACCAACCACCCACTCACCACAAGGCAGTACAAAACTAATAAAAAAAAAACATCTAACCAACAAAAGTGGAACACATAAGTCCTCCCCAAGGCACAAGTGTCCCCAATCAGGTCTTCTTAAAAGCTGTCATATTTTAGATCCTCTTTTATTGTTAAGAAAGGTCCTAAATCATATCCTCTTTTAGGTGGGGAAAGTCCTCTCATGTCCAGAAGTCGTAGATCACTGGAGCATCAGCTGTTTCAGGTTATCATGGAGGATGGTATCCTTGACGTCTCGAAACACCAGGCGGATGTTCTCTGTGTTTATGGCCGTAGTGAAGTGGTGGTACAGAGGTTTCTGTGTCGCATCTCTTCTCTTCCACCGAAAACAGTCCACTAAGAACTTCTGGACATCTGGCAGGCTGTGATCGGGCCCTGGGTATTCAGGGAAGTATTGCTGCAGAGAAACGTTTGCCACCTGAAGAGAACAGGGATCAGTTTAACACAACATACAATGTCAATATAATCACGTTGGTGTGGCATAAATGTAAATACATTTCTCTAAAACGAGATTCCTCTTTTATTCCTTTCTCAATTGTGTGACGTCCAATGTATTTGAAACAAACTACAACCAATGTTTCTATTAGAGCTAAGTAGTACAGCAAATAAGGTTAAACCCTAACAACAATACAACGATATCTATAGCCCAGTCCAATCACAACCACAGAAGGTTAAAAATCAAGGAAACCTAGACAGCTTGGTGCTATGAAAGGCTACTCTAAGGGAGGCCTCAATGCTACAACTTCTCTTTTGTTGGGTAATTGCTTATCTCCCTCTTAGCAAAATCTTAAAAATGCAGCAGTGTACACTCCTTCTAACGGTGTCTGAGTGATTACAATGTTACCAACCTTCTCCTCCAGCAGGTCAGTCTTATTGAGGAAGAGGATGATGGACACAGAGAGGAAGACTCTGTTGTTAACGATTGTCTCAAAGATGTTCAACGATTCCCTTAGACGGTTGGTTTGTCTGTCCTCCATCAAGACCTTGTACACAGAGGAATACCACACTTATGCTTCGGGGGAAAAAACTAAGAATTAGGTTAGAGTGTGCCTCTGTGAAAAACAGAAGGAGTCTACGGTGTGCATGTACCTGATCATACTCTGAAGAAGACACTAGAAACAGTATGGAAGTGACCGAGTCAAAACACTCAAACCACCGACGTCTCTCCGAGCGCTGTCCTCCTACGTCTACGATCTTAAAGGGAACACTCTTGATCTCAAAGTCGTACTCATGGATTCCCTTAGTGGGCTTACGGGCCAACAAAATATCCTGCTGGGATGGGATGTAGCTCTGGAGGAGAGAGAGACAGACAGTTGAGTGGGGGAAAGGAGAACAGGACAGAGAACAGAGGAGATAAGTCGGACAGACTGCGCAGGAGGGTGAGAGAGCAACTTACCGGATCCCTGAGCTTCTCCACATTGTCCAAGAAATACTTCACCGATTCGCCCTGAGGCAGAGAGATTTTTTTTAGCTTCATGACCAGTCTTATTAATACAAACATCAGCCTAAAACTATCATTTTAGTGTGTGGTGCATTCCTAAATAACCTTGAGTGTGACGTAAGCATTTGTGTGCTGTTATTTGTTTGTATATGTTTGTTGAAGTGTGTTTTCCACTGTGTACTGGGGGTGTTTCTGTGTGTGGGGCGTGCCCAGACCTGGCTCACATTCCAGTCTGAGTGTCTGAGTGTGTACGAGCAGCCTCTATCACACTTCTATGGAAAACAGACTGGCAAAGCGTGGACTTCTTCTTACGGTCATGTTATTTCTCCATGATTTGTTCCCGGTGTTTGATCTCACACCCCAACACTATGTTATAAGAGTCTTTAGGCCTTTGGTCGGTAGCGACTGAAATGAAAAAATGTTGTGATTTGACAAAAGCAGCACGGGTTTATGGACCCATCCTGTTTGGTGTTAATGGTGATTATGTAGGGAATGTTTTCTTGGCACATGTTAGGTTTCTCCTTACCAACTGACCAACATAACGCCACAGCTTATGAAGATTCAGGCTGACCAAGCGCACAACTACATTGCAATAGTTTACCCTTCATCAATAGTTTACGTGCTCACTTGGGTTTTAATCAGTGTTTTGTAAAAGCACTTTGTGACAACTGCTGATGTAAAAAGGGCTTTATAAATACATTTGGACAGGATAACGCACCATAACAGAAAGCCTGTACCGTCTAAGAACAGCATTTGACACAATTTTGTAGTAAACTGATGAATTAGATAATTCATAAGTAAGGAACTCTCCTCACCTGATCTTGATCTTAATTGAAAGTAAACACCTAAACTATTAGAAATTAGCCCTGCATAAAATCAGGAAATTAGTTTGACATTTCTAGTCCAATCGGTCATTATAATAAATAGGTCCATCCTATTAGAGACATATTCGAAACTGCTTTGTATGCAAATAGCAGACATAAGAGGCACTGCTTAACCGTGATTGAAAGAAACAAGCAGAATATTCAGTGGACTGCATGATATCCATTTGAATAACTGAAAAACAAACATAGAGAAATATGTAAATTGCCTAACTAATGACTAGTGATTGTCTGGAACAGGTATGTGTGTGGGAGTGTGTGCACACTAGTGTTCATTTTGTCAACAAAAATTGTGCAGACGTTTTGTTCAACACGTATTTGAATTGCAGTAAACAAGACGATAACTAAATAGATCCAAAAAACAATAACAAAATGAAATTTTTTTCATTTTGGTTGACAAAAATTAGATGAGAACTTTGTGACGATAGTCTTTTATAGAACTACCATAACTGAATATAAGTATTTTGGAAAGCTTTTAAGTGTTTTTGTTTTGGGAATTAACAGAATTCTTTGTCTTTCTCATTCCATTGCTGCAATGTTATTATTGGTGGAAAAGAAATGTCATGCCCAGGTCACTCCAGAATAACCTCACCTGATTTTTCTCAAATTGTATACATTATATTTCCATCCATGGCAATTAAATATTTCGAACAAAAATTTGAGTGCAGTACACATTTTCATTTAGGAATTTAAGCGTATCCATACTGTGCTTAAAATGTTAATAAATAAAAGATTAAAACTAGACTAAACTAAAACAAAAAATAAACACTTGTGCACAAGCATGTATAATTGTACACATCCTAAGACAACACTAACAGCCTTTTATCTCTACAACTCACCTAGCCTGAAAAACCTGTGTCTGTCGGCATGTGTTACACAAAAGAGATTTTCCACAGCAAAGTGTAACAGAGCAGAGAGCTTGACCGTCAGTCTCAACAGGCAGAAAACACACACTATTTGCAAACAATTTAGATAGATATGCAAAAAACTGAAATCTCTGCAAAATGTATACAATAAAATGGGATTATCCTTGAGATGTCTCTAGAACATGACAAGAGTCCAGGAACACAATGGGTGTTATCATTGTGAAATAGAAGTGTTGAACCACAAAAACCTTTCCAGTCCATCCGGCCAAACTAAGTAACTGGGCAAGAGGCCACTATAATGGTCACCGTAGCGGAGCTTCAGTGTCCCTACAGAGATTGGAGATCGTAGCCTGGTTGACTCCTGACTCACAGTGGTTCATGTTCATTTTCAAAGAATAAACCCAAACCACCGTACAGCAAATAGACAAAGACGCTTGTGGCGTGGCCAGCCAGATAGCTAATAAATAAGAACCATTTAAAACACACGTTCATTTTCTGAATGAATATTGCGGCTACAACAGGATTCTGTCCAGGTCAGTGAGTCAAAGCTCTCCCTGCTCCTTGAGGAACAAAGGCCGCATTAGCCAGGCAACAGAGAACCTGCCAGAAGAACAACTTTCTCGGCACTACATTAATTAATCAGGTCACTCCTGAGTAAAAGGCATTTTAAGTTTGCCAAGGACTCTGAGCATGAATAAAAAACCAATATGGTCTGTGGAGATCCAAGTGAAGAGGGTCTAAATACAGTGAAGCCACGCCACCTCCTCATTTCCCAGAACCGGTGTCATTTTCAGTTGCTTTTCTCCAAAGATTATCCCATCTGTCCACTAAAAACCTCTTTCCACAACTTGAAAGGCTCTTTGAGGTACTTCTTGGGCCATCCCAATGTTTTGGTAAGCTAGTTTGTATCCATCTTGCAGTCAGGTCTCTGCAGAACTCTTGGATCTTCTGTTCTGCTGACAGAACTAGGTGGCACATCCACAGATTTTGGAAAACCTAATGTTTTGGCTATATCTCTGATGGATTCATTCTAAATTATTTTTCTTGTGATGTCAACTTCCATTGCCACCTCTATAGTCAAAATTCTAAATCCTCATGTGCATGCAGGAAGGCTGCAAACAAATTAAATGCCTAATAACAAATACCAATCATGTCAATCAGTTGTGACACTGAACAAATTGGGGATTATGTACTCAAGGTTCTGTCAATTATGAATAGTTAAACCAATATGGATGAAAATATCTAACTAGGTGTGTTTGTCGCGACAGGTGGCCACCACAGGGTCAATAAATTGGTCCGTTATACAGTCTTTGTTAATCATGTCAGACTGGCAGATGCTCAAATCTTATGCACAGCATACCTTCCTCACACCAGGCCCTCCCAGGCCATAATGACAGATAGTCTTGTCACTAACTTATGCACAGCATACCTCCCTCACACCAGGCCCTCCCAGGCCATAATGACAGATAGTCTTGTTACTAACTTATGCACAGCATACCTCCCTCACACCAGGCCCTCCCAGGCCATAATGACAGATAGTCTTGTTACTAACTTATGCACAGCATCCCTTCCTCACACCAGGCCCTCCCAGGCCATAATGACAGATAAAGTCATGTTACTAACTGCAAATAGGGCAATCATATGGACATCACTGGACTTAACTAACTTTGCCAAATGCTTTATCCAGTGTTGGCTGTAGCAGAAGATATAGTCTTCCTGCTGCCGTTTACTGTTACAGTTACGGCAGCTCACTTGGAATGCTAAAATGCTGGAAGTGGCTCATTCATATACATCAGAGCTGACCCCATTTAGTTGACAAGTTGATTTTTTCATTGTTAGACTTGGTTGAATTATTTATTCAACCAAGACACCTGTCAGATTCATATCGATAGACATATTAGTTGCAAAGGCCGGTCTCTCACTCAAATCTAGCGGTTCTAAAAAGTGGATAGGGGTGCAAGACGATTTGAGCAGGACCAATGATTGAGTTACAGAATTAACGTAACAATTAAACAGATTATCTACAGCTTTAACAGGCTATCAATATTTTGTCTATCTACTCGTTCAGTACTAAAAACTCTGCATGCAGTGTTCAAAACTCAATGCCAAAAAAACGACTGCTTTCATAGAATCTCGCACCTTGTCTATGTTTTTGAATTCTGCCCTTAAATGGTTTTTTAATTTTTCTTTCCATTGACCATTGTTGCATCTTTGAGTTATTGAAGAATTACACAATGTCCAGAAGAGATTTTGATCTTTAATACATTTCTTTAAGAATTGTAATTCAATAAAAAAAAAAAATATTGACTGTGATTAGTTATAAAGCTGCTGGTCGACTCATATTTAAAAAAAATGAAACATGTGAATATGTTAAGAATAAATACATTGCTTCTATTTTGTTTGCTATTAGAAACATTACATGATATGCCTGAACCATTCATGCTTAACATGATTGACTTATGACAGCCTAATCACATGCTACAGTTGCACTGTAATGTTGTTACTGTGATGTTGTTACTGTGTGACAAAATAACTGTAGGTTTTCATCTTGATTGCTACTAATATAAAAACATGAGTTGAATAACTTGTGATATTTTACATGTTAGCTTAGTGAATATAGTTATTTTCATAAAACCTAATGGTGTGTCTATTATTGGGTAGAAATATACATTAAATTGTCAGCCATTCAATTGGTCAGGAAAACTGTCAGCCATTAGTCATACAGGATATATGTTTGTTCAGGGACAGCCCTAGTATACTGTATAGAGGTCCTGCCTCCCCTTGTAAACACACAGTTATAAACACAAACGATTACATGTCCGACTGTCTATCTGGAAGGGTTATATAACTCCATCCTGTAAGTCTGGAAATGTCACTGCCGCTGAATGTCTTTTATGGTAGTGTTTAGTGTTGAATGCAGCCAGGCCTGCAGGTGGAAGGCTGTGAGTATGCTTGTTCTGTGCCTAAGCAGATCAACATTCCAGGCTAGATCACACATAATCTTACTACAGTGTGTGTGTTTACATATATATTTTTACCAGTCAAAGGTTTGGACACACTTACCCATTCATCATATATATATATATATATATATATATATATATATATATATATAAAAATACTAGATTTTATTATAAATAAATCTACAGTAAAATACTGAAATATTATTAGGTTTACTATTTTAACACCTAGAGAACAGTTTATTAGGTAGAACATCACAGATAGGGTTCTGGGTATAGTATCTAATTTGTGGAAATCCTTTTGCATAACAAACTACATGTCTTATTCTTTTTTAGCACATGTTTGTTTCATAATGACGCATTAAGGGTCTTAAACATCAGACACCCGTGCAACCAACAGCAACAAATCTCCTATTGTTGTCTTGCATTTTATTTAATTGCATCGTCATATCCCAAGCAATTCACCACTCTAGTGTGTGTTTCAAAAAAAATAAAATCAGTCATCAAGAGCAGAGGTGTGCACCGGAAACAGGCTGATGCATGTGCTTGAGCATGCAGCACACAAAGCTCACATACTAAGAGACAGAGAGAAAATGTATGCCTTTAGTCGCAAACTCAATTTCACTTTCGCTTTAGATCAGATCTAGCGCTGCTGAGCCCAAGCAGTCTGGGTGTGATTGTGTGCACGCGTGTGTACTGACCAGTTGGAACTCCCGACGTCTGTCAAAAGCGTGTTGTATTCCACTGTCAGCCCACAGAGCCTGGATGGAGGGCAGGTACTTGAGAAAGACATCCGTCTCCACCTGGCCTTGTGCCATCATTGGAGACCGTGTGTCGAATGACATTACATTGTCTCCGTGCACCTGGTTTTCAGGGGAACCCCAGGGGATGTGAAGCTTCTCCCGCGCATCCGCCAACACACGCACACCTGATAGGGAGACAGGGTTTAAAGTTAACAGCGTGCGTGGACACACGAACACACAAATTGGATCAGTGGTTTGAAAAAAGAAATTCTGGTCTGATAAAATAACATGAATAGGAAAATCTATTTAAACTTGTCTGAATGTTGGATCATTTGGTACAGTGATTTAACACTCCTGTAACTAAAACAAAATATACACAGATCTGAAAGGTTGAACTGAAGAGCTGACAGCAGGAAGTAGCCTAACATATTATTAACACTCGTCCAAATGACCTTTTCTGCTTAACTGCATATTTCTTGTGTGCATTTTTGTTGTTGTTGTTGTTGTACAAACATCATGGTAATTTCCATTCAAGTGGACTTCAAGGGCTATCATTGTCCACCAGCCAATAATATTATATAAGTAACACGGGCGTTCCTCCAATAAGCAGGGTATGTTTCGACTCAATATAATAAAACCCCAAACTGGCTAGCTGCTAACCTCAGCTAGCAAAGCTCAACGCATAAACAGCTTGATAAAAAAAAAGTTTTGACCACTCAAGTTTCAGCCGGCATCGAAATTAAATCGTCAAGAAAGTTAACATAGGTTTAAAGATATATCTCCGTAGACTTGTTCCCAAGTGATCTACCTTTGATAACATTGCTGTAAATTGTTGCCCGGAACTCTTCTCGAGCTTGCTGGTCGAAGTCCTGCCCGTGGATGATCCTCATCTGTTTGAGGAAAGTGGACTTTCCGCTCTCGCCAGCGCCCAGTAGAAGTATCTTTACTAGTCGTTTCATGTAGGTTTCATCACGAGATAGAGATTTATCAATCTTCTTAGATTTCCTCAGCTGTTCTACCTCGGTGCTGGTAAGAAGGCAAGCGGGGAAGCAGTGGTTTAGCACGGATCGGGTCGGCAGGAAGTCCGCCATGTTTCTACCAGCTTCATCGATACACGGGAGTTTGCGCGTTCATGTTAGGCGCGGGCTAACGCTACTACACTGTCGCTAAGCATCTGTTCACACATATAAACACACACAAACTAGTAGGTTTTACTATCAAGGTGAGGACCGAACATGTTGTACCTTTAAAAATAACTATTTTACCGAAAACCTTAAGAAATCTTAACCTAAATAATACAACCTTCAAACCTAATGTTACAAGGATAAGAACAACGTGTAGCTCACGCTGGTGCAACACATTTATTTTGTGTTGGACATATGAAAATACAGTTTAGGTCAGAAGTGCTCTATCACGTACATGCCAACCACTTGAACTGACTAATCAGGTTCTGATGGCTTCTACTTTACTGGCGTTGGCTAGTGATCTATTACACCTATTATGCTGCATAGGGCGCCATCTGCGGACAATGCAGTGTATCGCATGAATACAATAACCACACATCCCATTCAAAACGTTATAACCGAAAAAAACAGGTAAACGACAAAGTAAGTTTATTTTTGAAACCATCGTCTTTTCAAACACCCAGTGCTAAACCAACAATAACTTTAACCCGTAACGTTACCCCAAGTCAGATGACAAAATTAGGGCCGATTTTCCTTTTTTTACTAACATAGAAACAGAGGACTAAATAGTAAAACACCCACGTCGACTATCCTTAAAACAATCATACCTGGCTACCTGTGGCCAAAGCTTGACCCCATAAAAAAATCCTAACCTAACCGTAACTATTACCCTAACCAAGCCTATCCATAACATTGAAACTGTCTGCCTAATCTTTACCATTATTGTCTAAAGAACTCTAAATGTCAGTTTTACCCTAAAGCTTACACAATAAAGATTTTAATAGTTGTGACCATCTTAAAAACCTCTTGAGCACGGATTTAAACGTTTTTTGAAACCACTGTTTTAAACAATGTTTTGGGTACCTGGTGTTTTTATATTCAAGGTTGTGTTCCTATGGTTCTTTTACAAATACTAAGAAATATAAAAAAATAATCCTCTAAGATTATATGTAAGAAGTCCAAAAGGAAATATATAGAATCCTGAATGTTTCAAATTATGCATAATGTATTTTTTTGCAATGCAATTTTTTCCTGATTACACGTATTTACTTTCTCTTTTTTTCCGGATAGAATGTAAATAACTGATTAATTACAACACAGCAAAAGCCCGAAAGCATTACAATCGTAACAGTACAGCGAATTATTAATCTAGCATTAAGGCTCAGATATGTCCAGTATGAGACCATGTTGCCACCTGGCGGTTTCCCCACTCGGTAGCTTACTGGTACGTCGCAGACTATGGCAGACATGATCACTGGTGGTACTGATGGCATACCCTCTCTTATCCATATCAATTCTCCTTGGTCATTTTATTGATAGTAGGCTCTTTGATTATTCCTTGACTTGTATCGAGGATTTGCTCTTTGGCTGTAGAAATATATGCTACGTTTATTCCGTGTTAAACCGTTATCATTCCGAAAATTAAAGAAGGCAGAAATGACAATCAGAAATGTGCGGGATCATGGACAGAGGTTCCGACCAAGGATGGCATGTCTCAAAAAGGTAAGTTTGCCGAATCAGAGATGATTACATGGTCATGCTACACACCAAAGACTTGCGACAGGCGAGGACACTGAGCAGTGAGGTCTTCTGTTATTACTCGGTCTATGTGTCTGTCAACCCAATGCACCTGTATGACAACACAAAACGTAATACAATACATGTTTGATTTAATTAATAATGCTATTTTCTTTTACAATCCCAATTTAGATAATTCAGATTTAGTTTTTTCTTGTTAGGTTAAAGTCTGTCTATTTTTACTCAACCAGCAAAATAACATCAATTATTTGTAGCTGTTCACCAGGTGAGCCCTAAAGCTAAGCAGTAAAACGTTAAAGCAAATACTAGCTTTGGTTAAAGCAATTCACTCATTGGTAGCTTTATTGTGGCTGTTAATTACACAATGTTCTATGCAGAAGTGTATTGTTACTCAACGACGAGATTAGTCGTGGTTAGTATCAGTAACAGTACCTCCATTAGGCAGTTTTTTTCTCCAGATAGGATTGGTATACAGTGGACAGATTCTGTAGGCATCCGTTCTGGTACCCCGTTGGTTACAGTAGCCGGCACAAGAAGTGCCGTTTACCAAAACAGAGTTCTCTGCATATTTTAAGACCCTTATGTTAGAACACTGATTTAAATTAATTTGTGTCTATTGTGAATTGCCTTAACCTAGTGCATATGGGTGTGACTGACACTTGACATTAAAACCTCATGCAAACTCTAGCCTGCTAGAAAGCAGCTTTGCCTCAGTCAGAATCAGACACAGGCAGAAAGGTTTAAAACAAAGCGTGCAAACTGATATTTGGTTTTAAAGCACCCTTTTAAAAACACTGGCAAAGCCCTAGAGCATACAACCGACTGAGGTTCCTCAGGCATAATGCACAAAGGCCCCTTAATAGCAATAGCACATTTTAATTGGATTAGGATGCTACATATAATTATATCCATTTATGGCTCTGACGTGTCTCATTGTCATAGTAACCTGTTGAATGCCTACATTCACTTTCATTTTTCAAGCTTTTTCCTTGACAACCCTGTTCTCTTCATGACTTGTTTTCCTGTTTGTTAGGTGGAGGCTGTGATGCTGGAGATGCAGGATCCAAAGACTGGAGTGAAGTCACAACCCCAGAGGCTGGTTATCACTTCTATACCGCATGCCATCACTGGTAATAACACAAAAAAGCTCGCAGAAAAACACTCAGTGGATATATAGTGTTTACCATATGTTAGGTAACTTCTGCAGACCCTAGAGATCCCCCCCCACATCTTGAGTTTAAGATTCTATCTCCATGACAACCTCTGAACGAGTAGGAAAGGGGATACAGAGGAAGAGGGGGAGTGAGAAAGAAAGAGAGAGATGATGGGGAGAGTTAGATAATTTATGAGATAAATAAGAGGATGAATGTCTTGTACTCTTGACTGTGTTATGCTACTTCCTTGTCCCTTTCAGATATGATCAGGCCAGATAACATGACCTTAATCATTTGTAATCTGAGAACAGTGAAGGATAGAATATAAGAATAGAATACAATTAATTATAAACCACGTGGATTGAATCCTGAATGCTGAATGTCTGAAGGCCATTGGGTAACCGGTTTATAATAGCAATGCGGCTGTTATAATCCCAGAGGTTTGTGTAATATTGCCAATATATCACAGTGCTGTTTCCAGGTGCTCTGCAATGCAGAGTGAGGCCCTCTGCAATGCCAGGTGTGGCATGTACTCTGCACAGCTCCTTGCTGTGGCGTATTGGCCAAACACCACACCCCGTGTGCCTTACTTGAAACAACATACAACAGATAGGAGTAGAATTTAGGGAAATGTGTGTTGCAAAATAGAAGCTCTGCTCTATATCCTCTCTTAATCTACACCGACTGTCTCAGCAGTAGTTTCTCTCAGAGGGAGGCCATCATCTGGCATTTGCAGACTCCACATGTAATGTCCTGTGGGCAACTGGGCATAGTCTCACTCTCTCCACCCCTTCTCTCTCCCCTAGGCTCTTTTATTTTACCCTCTCTACTACACTCCAACTTTTGTTTTAAGTGCATGTTAGATGTTATACATGTGTGGTTGTGTTCTTATAATAGCTGCCATGTTTGTTGTAACCATCTCCAGGTGAAGACATTGTGGCATGGCTAGCCGACCGCTACAGTGTACAAACAGAAGGTAAATGATGGACACACATACAGTACACACGCGCGGGCAGAGTCGTCCGTATCATGATTACTTAACACCCATCCCCTTCCCTCTTCCTGTGTTTGCTTCTCTATCCCTCTCTCCGTCTGGGTAGAGGCATGTACTCTAGGCAGAATGCTGGTTGCGTTTGGATACGTCTACCCCCTACAGGACCATAAACGACTAATCATCAAACCAGATGCATCCCTTTACCGCTTCCAGGTTATTGTGGCTACACTTGAAAATCCCTGAACCTTAACGAAGCCACGAAGCCTAACTGTTAGAAAATGCGAACCTTTGTGATTTTTGTTGTCCTTCAGACACCGTACTTCTGGCCAGCTCAGCAATGGCCTGTGGAAGACACTGACTATGGTGAGCTTGCATACCTTACCTGGTTGTAGGATACACATACTTTACAATGAAATAAACATGAAACTTTCTATTTTGGTAGGTAACATATATTGTGAATTGAAATGTTCACGTACATTATGGCTTTTCTTTTAGCGATCTACCTGGCCAAAAGAAACATCCGCAAAAAAGGAATCCTGGAGATGTATGAGCAGGTGACACACACACACAGACACAAACCCGTGGACACAGACACACAGACCCACACTGGATCAGCATAAACGTGTCTGTCTGTTGTCTTAGGAGCAGTATAACAGCCTTCACAAGTGGATGAACCATAAATGGGACTTCATCGTGATGCAGGCTAAAGAACAGTACAGGTTTGTCCAGCAGAAAGAGACTACACTAACATTCATTCACCCACAGACTGGCAGTATACTGTACATAGGGACATTGATTATGTCCATAAATCAAGCTCCCAAGTTGGTTGGTTGGAGTCAGGGCAAGAACAAAGTAAAATAAACAACAATATTTTTACATTTCATCAAAATCTTTCCAGAAAAAAAAAATTGTGAAGTAAATGTATATTTCTGTAAAGTATAAGTTTTCTTCATAACATAGTAAATAAAGTAAGATCAGTTATAATAATGTGGTTTACATTTTCAGTTATATACCCTGATGAAGGTTGGTCGACTGAATGCTTAAATTAATTGACAATTGCATCGATTTTGAGTCGTCAGTGAAATACTTAATTTGGTTAAAAGTTAGTGGTCATATCTGGTAGGAAAATAACATTTTTAATGGGAATAGATTTTGCTCCCTCACAAGTATAGTAAAGCAAGCATGTTTTTGTGTAGGGCGGGGAAAGAGAGGAAGAAACCCGACCGTGTGGTGTTTGACTGCCAGGAAAGAGCCTACTGGGTGGTACACAGACCTCCAGTAAGAAACACGCCCCCACGCCCCACACACACACACAAACCCACACACACACTGGCAGCTGTGTTTTGTATTAATCCTGGCTTTGAAATGAACTTTTCCAGCCGTAAAGATGAATTCATACTCTGCTATACCTGTGCTATACTGGCAAGTTTATTATCCAACCCTTTATTCCTGTACAGAGTTTGCTGACAGGGGAATATGTGAGGTGTGTCTTTGCAGGAAAGAGCTCTGGCCTTTCCCTCTGACTTGACAAACGGGTGTGAAAATGCGGGCTCTAACTAAATCTGTCTAATACCAATCAACAAAACACACATAAAGTTTCAAAACTGTAGGATCATATTGTGCACATTACAATAAACTCTATTTAGAGTAGAACCCTCTGTTCTTCTGTAGCCAGGGACAATCAGCGCGATGGACTATGGACTAGAACGCATGGTAGACCCCAACTCAGAGGAGGTAACAGGTCGGTAACACCGTGTGTGTTTGTGGATGAGCCTCCTCATAATGTGTGTGTCATTGTCTGTGCAAGGGCAAGGCCCTATTGAAGCTGCTTATACATGGATAAGAGGATTTGGTTTTACCATGGTAATCTAACACTAGATACTGTACACAGCCTTGCCCTGCCCCAGAAGCAGACCCACTGCTCTCTGTCAGCCTATCATATTAGCTTATCACATATTGCAGGAAGAAGGACTGAATGTTTTGCAAATTGAACCTTTAATTTGATCGACAATTCAATTTGAACTAATTCGGATTTCCCCCCTTTTTGTCTCCGCAGGTTGACTTATCTTTTATCGTCTCAACTTTTAAGATGTCTAATGTATGCTGCAAGCACTCAACACACACATACGATTAAGTAGAGCACTAAGTATTACATCATTGCTTTATGTCTGATAGAACAAGCAAAGTTCATTGTAGCTGCCCATTCGGTGGATACACGGTTTAATCAAATACATTTTTATTCCCCAGAAACAGACTTTAGATTTCTTCAGAAGAGTTGTGAGTTAAACGTATAATAAAGCATATAATTACAACATCAAATGTATCTCCATGCATACAACACATTTTGTTTCGTTTGTTTTGATTGCCGCTTTCTTTTTCTTTAGATTATTTTTACCCAACAGTCCATTATGAGGCCAAGGGTGAAGTCGTCTGTGTCTATCGGAGCGTATGTCACTCACTTTACATTTCCTAATCTCAAAAAATTAGGTCACACTCTGGGTTAAAAGCTGATCGTACACTGGACATCAGGAAAGGCAACGATTTATTGTGAAAACATTTATTTCACTATGTACTAAAAAGCTTTCTAACATTTGATTGTGTGTGCGTGTACTCTTTTCTCCAGTCTGGTAAAATACTCCATCACCTATAATAAGCACGACCCCTTCCTAGCTCCCTGTCTCCCTAGCAACCCCTGGTTAACTGATGATGTCACCTACTGGATGCTCAACATGACCAAGTGAGTCTGATTCCCGCCTTCTCAGCTTACTCTGCCCTCATGCTGTTGTTGTACAATGTTTGAGTTCTACTACTGCTGATGCACAGACCTTCACGTGTCTCTGTGCATGTGTTTGTGAGTCAGTGTGGAGATTCCTACTAAGATGCGTGTTGAGAGGTGGACCTTCAGTTTTGGGGAACTTCTGGCTGACCCTCGAGGCAGAGCCGATTTTACACTTTTCCTCAAGAAGGAGTTCAGCGGTACGTTGCTTTAACACCATGACGTTGAGAAAACATTACAACAAGGGTATTATGATATGATAGGGAGGCTAGCATTAAAGTGAGGTTGGTCTCTTTAATATGCAACAGATGTGTCACTCCGCTTGTGCTTTTAGAGGTCAATATTCTAAAAGCAAATTGGTTGATTGATGGAATCATTTATTGACTGACAGGTGAGAACCTTGCGTTCTGGGAGGCATGTGAGGATCTGAAGTGGGGTACGGCTGCAACCATGAACGAGAAGGCCCAGCAGATATACAAGTAAGACTGGTCTCACACGATTTGAACAGGTGTACAAGTACAACCACTAACCGTGTCTCCGGTTAGGACCTTCTTGGCTCGTGGCGCCCCTCGATGGATCAACATTGATGGGAAAACCATGGAGGTGACAGTTAAAGGGCTAAAACACCCACACAGATATGTACTGGATGCAGCTCAGACGCACATCTTCATGCTGATGAAGAAGGTATGTTTCAGTAGTAGAAATGAATAAAATATTAGATTACATTACATAATTTATATTGTAACATTTTTGTCATAGAAACTACAACCCCATATCCCAAATAGTTTGGACGCTGAGTATAATGCAAATAAAACCAGAATGCAACAATATGCAAATTCATCCATATATTTAATTGTCAATAGGATAAGGACAACATATCAGAAGTTGAAACTGAGAAATGTTATTGTTTTTGGAAAAATAATTGCCAACTTTGAATTTGATGCAGGCAACACATTTAAACTGGGAAACGTGTACCACTGCATTGCATCACCTTTCCTTTTAACAATACTCCGTACGCGTTCAGGAGCTGAGGAGATCAGTTGCTGTAGTTTTGAAGGTGCAATGTTTTCAAATTCTGGCTTGACATGCTCGGGCTGCTCGACAGGTTGTGATATGCTTTGTTGTGTTTTTTGTTTCATAATGCTATGTATTTTCAATGACTACAGGCAAGCTAGTTTAGCACCCAGACTCTTACTACAGAGCCATGTGGTTGGGAGTTGTGCTGAATGTGGTTTGAAACAGATGGTCTGGATGGCGTCTGTTGCTCCAAAACCTGTATATATGGTTCAGCATTAATGGTTCTTTCACAGATGTGCAAGTCACCCATGCCATGTGCGCCAATGCACCCCCATACCACCACAGATCCATGAAATCCTCACAGGAAACAATTGTAAATGCACATATTGACCCATCTTATACGTTGGCTAACATTGTCTCATGGACCTAATACTCTGTTCAACATTATTGATCAAATCTGGCCCTTAAATTTCTGAAAAGTAAATTTCTGCTGGTCTGGGACGGTCTTCATGGTAGGACTACGAGTTAGTCAAGGATTGACTCCAAATGGTGATCAGAAGGAATTAGCCCACAAATTACACTTGAAAATAAGAACATTGAAATAGATTTCCTCAATGGTTGAAATCCCAACAACATCATAAGGGGCCCAAACTGTTGATGAAATCTTGATAAAACAGTTTTCTTCACGCCTTCTTGTACAGGAGGTATTTATAATATGTATGTGTTGTTGGTACGTGTGTGTGTGTGAGTTATAGGACTCTTACGGAAGATATCTGAAGTCACCAGTGTTTAAGGAGACTCAGAAGAGAGCCACTGATCCGGAGCCACACAGGTTCAGGTCAGTGCTGAGTCCATTCTCAATACAGTCCACTATATTGTCTTTACTGCTTGTCACCATCTCCCTCAACAGTATGGATTGTTTTATCATGAGGACTATACACAACCCCCTCCTCCCCTTCGCATCTCTCCCCTCGTCCTCCCTTCTTCAGTGGGACCCAGTTGGAGGCCAACGCGAAGAAGCGTCGCCCCAGCCTCAGCCCCATCATCGTCCGCCAGCAGCAGGAGGAGGAGAGGGCCAGGAGGGCCACCAGCGGCCCTGTGGACATCACACAGGTTATGAGCAAACTTAGCAACAAGGGCAAGGAGGTGCCCCCACCCAGGAAATAGCCTAATAAACACATGCACATACGCAAATGCACACATTTCGTACAACCGAAGCCCCCCCCCCAACACACACACACAGACCCACACACACACACAAGCTGAAGGAGGAGCAGTGTAGTGGATTCCTTTGCACGTAGTTTGAAGCAAGGGTCAGCAGCCAAAGTGAGTGCATGTACAGTACTCAAGGCCTCGCATTAACCATTTGTATTTACAATTAAAAATAGGAATTCAATTATTTTTCTTTGGCTTGTCAACATTATTTTTCTACATTATTTGTGTGTGTTTTTGTAATTTTTTTATTATTTTCTCCAAATGTAAAAACTGTGGAACATGATTGAAATTACATTGGTTTTTACTGCAAGGCTTTAATCAATCATAAAAGCTATTTGATTAGCCAATTAGCTTTTATGATTTGCAGTTGGTTTGCAATTGGTTCCGCTCAGTTTGTCTTTTACTTCCCTGCTTAATTCTAAACTCTCAGCTAAATTCTAAATTACTTTGCTGATGCGCTTTCACATTTCTAGCAGCTTGCAAGCGTTCTTTCATTATTATTTTAATTACGTCAGTGCCAAAATGGTATCAGAAAAGAGAAAAGTCAGCTCATGTGTTTACACACTGACGAAGGAATATTCATTTCTCTAACTAAAGAGCTGGTTTGGGTGTTCAGTTGTTTGACAGATCTCCAGTGTACAGTATCATTTTCAAACAAGGCATGAGAAACATTTAAAAAATGAAGCAGTTTGTCCAATAATCTATGTGGAGAGTAAAAGTTTACCAGTGCATTGCTAAACATGGCAAAGAATGTACAGATCAGGAATACATCAAGAAAGCTTTCATCAAGTTTGGTGGCTTGAAGAATTGTACAGTTTTGTTGTTTAGTTAGGGGGTTGACAGTTCCAAGTAAAGTCAAGGCAGAAGGCAGGCGAACTGTAAAAACCGGTAAGTCAACAAACAAGAGGCAACTGTACAAAGTCTGAGTTTTATGACATGGTCATAAATCCATAGCAGAAGTAAAATTCCTTTAGCTAGGGTGAATACAAATCACACAGGTGAAACTAATTTGAAATAATACAGCGGAAGGCTATGTTCAAAGATATACTGAAACAAAGTTTTAAAAAACTATGACAAAACAATAATAACCCAATTGAGAAAAAAAAGTTAAAAACTAAGACCAAAAGGTCTAACCAGGCAACTTAAGCAAGCATCAACTAGAATGTGACAAAAACAAAAACAAATGGGAAACAAGAATAAACATAGGCAAACCCAGACCTCACATGGATCAAAAGATCAACATGCATAAACCAACATTATGTATTTTTATGAAACAAAATACACATGCACCTATTAAAGCCACGAGAATATGGACTAAATGCTGAGCATTACTGTGGGATACATAGTAGGATAAATACTAAATGGACATTGCATGAAAAAGGCTGCTGACCCCTGGTTTGGAATATAGCAAAGCTGACAAGTAGTGAGCATTCACATGAAATGTGCAAGGTTTGCTACCATAGTCAGTGTAGCATACACATTGTGTGTAAAATATTAGAGCATTCATTTCGTAACAATTGTCATAACTGTTGAAGGAGCGCGTGAGGTATGACAGACGGGGGAACCTGCCTTTATTGAGTAAGAACCTGAACACGCTCTAGAGTCACGCCTTACAAGGTCAATGAGGCAACCAGAGATAACAGTGTTTCGTTTCACCTGGTCATTCGGTGCAACACAATGGCAACATACTCCAGTCACACCACGGCTGCGTACTCAAGGGAAAACCATTTTCACTAAGGTTGATTTGCAGTTCCTTAGGGTGTTGAGGCTACCTGTTCGCCCAATTCTCTCAGCACAAAGCGCACTATGAGCTAAGAAAGGGGGCCTAACAAGGCAGTAAAACAGCAGAAACATATCAAGTGATGCCCAGATTGCAGTAGGACAAATTTCGACACTTTCAAACTGAGCTAATAGGAGGAAATGTGCACCCTTGCCCTTTTCTGTCATATGCCAAGGAGAGCCTCCAATACAGTGAGATTGCCACAGTTTAGACAGCGTTCCACCCCAAGCTGGATTTAGCAAAACAGGCAAAGAGATGGTTGTGTAACTGGAACCCTCAGGTCCGCTAAATGAACAGTGAATTCCAAAAGTATTTACACAGTGACAGATTATATTTGCCTGTGTATTCCAGCACTTTGTATTGTAATCCTCAAACATGAACAATGGGGGCAAAAAGGAAAATAGCTCAAAGGCTGAGGTTTTGGAGGGCATGTGCCTGGCCCACTGGTGGGAATGGATAAAGGAGTGCCTGGCCCACTGGTGGGAATGGATAAAGGAG
>JACXGK010001375.1:13107-71205 GCA_016801125.1 Novumbra hubbsi | reverse complement strand
TTTCTGAACGGAAGAGGCGAGCAATTTGCCATTTGGGACAGGTTGTTGGGTTACTTGCTGTCATGCCCTGGCTGCGGGCCCCTGGCCGTTTCAGGGCAGGCCGCCTAGAGAGGCCTCTAGCCCTCTCTATGCCATTGTGGGCTCCCCAGTCAGAGCAGCTGCATTCAGTTGACTCTGATTGGGGAGCCTACTTAGGTTAGGTTTGCACCACACCCAGTGTGGTTTATTGTTTGTTTGTATTTAACAACGCTCATGGTTTGTCCTTTGTTTGATTCAGTTTCAAGTGGATGCGCTACATGTTATTTGTATATCGTTTTATGTTAGTTCTACCTTTCATTTTACGTTTACAGTTTCGTGTAGTTTGTACCTGTTTGTCCTTGGATTAAATTCACTCTTTAGTTTCAACAATGTCTGCATTTGGTTCAACTCCACACCACGACCGTGACACTTGCATAGGATGAATATGCAAATAATTTTTCTCCAACCAATATGTATAAGTATTGTTTGCAACTATGAAATAGTTAGAGATACTTCCCTGTGACCTTGGTGTTAACTAGGCTGTCAACTAGGCTCACCTTGCATCTTTTTTTTAAACTGTTAATTGTGCATGAGCTTTTCTCTTTCTTACCATAACCTTATGGGGACCAAAATCAATTCTCCTATTTCTATTTGAACTATAAGCACCCACCTCAGCAGGAGTATGGGGCAGTCCCAAACTGCCCATCCCAGCGACCCCCTCCCCTTTTACCACATGGACAACTCTTTCTGTCCTGGAGAGGGACAATAACAGACTGTTTAAGAGACAGAGACGGACTCTGTCTCTCCATTGACACTGAAGCATTGTGCTGAACAGCTGTCTCCGGTGTTCACAGACATCTTTAACACCTCACTGGAGACACGCCACATGCCAGCTTGCTTCAAGACCTCCAAAATTATTCCCATCCCCAAGAAACCAAGGATCACTACACCCCTGTCACCCTGACCTCTGTGGTCATGAAGTCATTTGAGCCCCTTGTGCTGTCTCACCTCAAAGCCATCACCGACCCTCTCTTGGAACCCCTCCAGTTTGCCTACACAGCCAACAGGTCTGTAGACGATGCAATTAACATTGCCCTCCACTTCACCCTTTATCACCTGGACTCCTCAGGAACCTATGCCAGGATCCTGTTTGTGGACTTCAGCTCTGCTTTTAATACAATAATTCCAGCTCTGATGCAAGACAAGCTCTCCCAGCTGCAAGTGCCCAGTCCACCTGCAGGTGGATCACTGACGTCCTGTCTAACAGGAGGCAACGCGTGAAGCTGGGAAAACATGTCTCCGATACCCAGTCCATCAGCTCCAGATCCACTCTGACAGAGCTCCAGCAGTGATCAAATACTTATGTCATGCAATAAAATGCTAATGAATTACTTAAAAAACATACAATGTGATTTTGGGGATTTTGTTTTAGATTCCGTCTCTCACAGTTGAAGTGTACCTATGATAAAAACTACAGATCTCGACATGCTTTGTAACTAGGAAAACCTACAAAATCGACAGTGAATCAAATACTTGTTCTCCCCACTGTATATACACACAAACATGGTCCTTCGTTTCAACAGCTGTTTCTGCAGTTTGAGAACAATGAATTGTCAAAATCTAATCAAAGTCTGCATGAGGTTGAGTATAGCCTGGTTAATCTTATGAGTATGTCTATCAATAAAATATATGGATGAAAACCAAAAGTGTTTTGGCTCTCCAGGAACATACCTACTTTTGCTATTGTCAACTTTATTAGCAACTGTATCTTATCACTGACGTATTTTATGACGACTCACATTCAATGCAATCTGAAAAGATCAGGAAGTTATAAGCAGATTTGAGTTGTTGACAACACTTGCATTGATGACTAATAAGATAGTCAGCTGGTATGCCGGTGGAAAATGTAGTAAGAAAAGAGGCCACCATAAAGTGTAATTGGTAATGTGTTGATATTTTCTGTTTCGTTTTTTGTTGATGATCTTACTTTGGTTATACAAATCCCCAGCCAAAAAACAGTTAATACTTAAAATATAAATGTAACCATTTGTGTTCTATTTTATTTTACAAAATAATATTCACATAGTTTGGAAGTGCTATATAAATAGCAATAAGTACACTTTCGTGTGTTAAAATTGACCCCCTTATTGCTTACTTTAGTACACATAGAACAAATTCCTGGATCCATTTGGAGTGTACTGAATTTATTATTTCCAGTTATTTACAATTATGTTTGATTATTTTAGCAACCATTTATGTTGTACTTGGAAATGTCAAAATATATATATTATATATATATATACACATCTATTCTAACTTTCTGTATAAATGTTAATAGTATGTAATTGATATGTTACTTATTTGACAGTACTGCATCACAACTCACCCTTAAAAAAAATAAGGTGTGTCATCCTTACCTGGTGCGTGACTAAATAAAAAGAGGAAGAAGTCCACAGCACGGAAGGGTAAAGACAGATGTGCATCAAGGTAAGATGATTTTGACTTTGATTTGGAACTTATGCATCTCATCAATTAGGCATTAATAATACAACTGTTAATGTCAAATAATTTGATGGTAAAGGCATCTTGACTTTATTCTGAAAAATATCAAGTGTATGAATTGCAGAGTAGAATGTAGAGAGTAGAATGTATTTTATTACAGTGTTGTTCCACATTTGTCAGCATTGGCTTACCCAATGGATCCAGAATGACATTTACCACCCTTTGTAGCATCGCCTACAGTACTCACTTACAGAATTTCCTCACAAAAATGTAGCATTTTTTGATAGAACAGGTCCTAACTGCATAAATAAAAATGTATGAAATATATTTCCAACATATCTGTTTTGCAATTATTTATTGCTTTTAAAGAGCTTAAAGTTTGGCTACCGTCAAAAATGGTAAAGATTTCAATATTTTAATATTTTCCAGGATTTAGCTTGACTCCTGTTAGAATTGAGTAAAGTATACAGCCATGACCAAATGTTTTGAGAATGACACACATATACATTTTCAAGTCTGCTGCCTAGGTTTTTATGATGGCAATTTGCATATGCAAAGTCCCCCGTTGCCATGAAAATGAACTTAATCCCCAAAAAACATTTCCACTGAATTTCAGCCCTGCCACAAAAGGACCAGCTGACATCATGTCAGTGCACCACACCCAGTGTGAGTGGGCTCACTCACAATTTTGCCTAAGAACACAGCCATGAATATACTAAAACATCTGCAGAGAGCAACTTCTCCCAACAAAAACAGTTTGGTGACAAACAATGTATTATCCAACATGATGGAGCACTTTGTCATAAGGCAAAAGTGATAACTAAGTGGGTCAGAGGAACAAAACATAGACAATCGGAGCAATACATAGTTTTTGTATGCCTTCACATTAATGTTTCAGAGATAACAAGTGAGCTAGCAAGTTAGTTTAGCTAACATATTGGTAGCTTTGCTAACCAATACAATAGGTAAAATACATTTGTCATATACACTGCTAAAAAAAATTAAGGGAACGCTTAAATTACACATTGGGAAATATATTAAAGATACAAATCTTTAGCCCTGTTCCTGAAGAGCTACTGTCATGGTTGTTTTTAATGCAACCCAATAGCCTTATTCAGTAATTTACTATGTAATTATTATAATCAGTGCAAAAAAATGGTTAGAGTGAAAACCACCAGGTGAGTAGCTCTCCAGGAGCAAGTTTGGATACCTCTGCTCCAGGGATATTCCTCCCCAGATCATCACGGACCCACCACCCAACGTCACAGGTCATGCTGGACGATGTTGCAGGCAGCATTACGTTAACCACGGCATCTCTAGACTCTTTCACATCAGTCACATGCTCAGTGTGAACCTGACCTTATCTTTGAAGAGAATGGGGTGCCAATGGCGGACCAATCAATTCTAGCGTTCTCTGGCAAATGCAATCGAGTTGCACGGTGCTGGGCTTTGACCACAGGTCCCACTCGAGGACGTTGGGACCTTATGCCACCCCCATGGAGTCTGTTTCTGACAGTTTAATCAGAAACATGCACAACAGTAGCCTGACGGGGGGTCATTTTGTAGGGATCTGTCAATGCTCCTCCTCGCACAAATGAGCAGATACCGGTCCTGCTGCTAAGTTGATGCCCTTTCACTGCCAGGTACAGCTCACCTCGTGTTACGACCTGTCTCCGGGTATCTCCTCCATGCTCTTGAGACTGTAGTTGGAGACACACCAAACCTCCCCACAAAGACCTGCATGGATGTGCCATCATGGAGGAGCTGGACTGTGCAACCTGTTTATTTCTAACTTAAATTGTCATAATGCATGTGATAATACTTAACAGTATAAAAAGATAAGTGTGGGTGGCACTGGAACATTTTATTACTTTTAATTATTTAAAATAGACTTTCCCTAGCCAGCCAAAGAGTGCCCACCACATTCCTAGAGGATTTGCAAGCTTGTTTGCAAGCAAACTTGGCCAGCTTTACAAGTGACCTGACACAGTACTTTGAAAACCAACAATAGTACTAACATGCTAGCTATTTTGATAGATAGAACATGTGTATGTAATTGAATACTGACTTAATCTCTAAATCATCTAGTTTAATAATGTTCTTACAGGTGCCACGTGCAAGGTTTCTGCATAAGACAGAAAAGTAGATGATGAAACAGAAGTATGCCTTCTAGCCAGCCAAGTTTGTAGGGGTGCAGCTGAATGCATCTGGCCGGAGCAGACACATGGCACAGCTAAGAAAACAGCAGCATACACATTAATGGCTGACACTTTCTATTTCACAGAGTCATGTGACATTCAAGCCTGGTGCTTTTGGGCTGTGCTGAATTGTGCAAAACACTGATCATATGGCAGTGAGTTTGAGGGAGACACTAGTGGAGCTCAGTGAAGATGCATGGAATTTGGACATGGCTGGCATTACCACTTACAATGTCGACCCAATAATGACTTTGTGGAGGGGTGTTGATATTCCATAAAACTCGCCTTTTAATCTTTCTTTTTAATAGCATTCCTCCACCTCTTGCGCTTATGTCATTTAGCTCTATCACTCAGATAGATGTGTCAAACGTGATGGTGTCACGGGAGTGGGTGATGAGGGAACCAAATGCAGACATTTTCGAAGAGTAATGATAATCTGTGGGTTTATTAAACAAACAATTGAAAACAAACGAACACAGACTAAACACGATGTAAATTAAAGGTGCTAAAACAAAGCAGCTAAAACAAACATAAAGTGAACGCCACCAACATGACGAGGCTTCCTTAGACAAGAATATCCACAATGAGCCACACCCGGTGACAGAAACAAAGGACATATAAACACACACACACATTACAAAGTGCAAACAGGTGCGCGTAATGTCCAAAGTGACTAAGGTGAGCTTCAAAATAAAAAGGGCTCCCCAGAATACCACAACCTACTGGCACCGTGCTACGCTATACGTTACAGATGGGGTTGAATTGTTTTGCTAATAGTAGCCATAGCTTCATATTTTGCTAGGACAATAGCACCACATGGCATTAAGGACGAAACATTTTTATATTTTGCCACAGAGTTGAAATGTTGAGCCTGACAATCTCGGACAATATAAACAATAAAATATATGTAAAAAAAGATACCGACACTTGCAGAATGTTCTTCAAAAGACTTGTGGGTGTATGTTTTTGGGGGTAAGACGTTACAGGGTGGAAAACCAACTGAAAAATGTGTGTCACATGCAAGTTAATTGACAATTCAAAGATTATTATATAGGGTTGTATAGAGCATTTGTGTGTATGTTTTTGTTGAGTACACAGGATTTGCGGTATACTGTCAAAGATCAGGCACCCTTGCATACCTTGCAGATGGATCCGGATGTTGCAGAGATGTGACATTTTTCATAAAACAGAATAATGCCTAAACTACATCAAACCCGACCTCTGGGTAGTTATATATCGATGCATCCTACTCCGCCAAGTAGCTCCACAGACTTTCCAGAAATTCACTGATGCCCTGAACCAGGTCTGGGTGGAGATCCCCCAGGACACTAGCCACCATCTTATCAGGAGCATGCCCAGACATTGTCGGAAGTGCACACAGGCACGTGGGGGCCATACACACTACTGAGTCATATTATGAGTTTCCGCAATTAAATTTACACAAGTTGGTACAACCTTCTTTACTTAGATTTTTTGTGTGAGTTTGAATCCAGCCCTCAATCATTTGGTGATTTTGATTACCCTAGAATAATGTGGTTGGTACCTATTTGAACACAATCCTTTAATGCTTATACATATACTGTAAGTATTAAATGCTTCATGGACATAGCAGAATGTTTGGAATAATTTGTGCTGCATTTCTCTTGCTTTTAGATGAATCGGCTTGTGGTTATCATTTTGATTATCTTTGTTCCAACTGCATACAGTAATGATGGCGGTAAGAGAATATGTTGCTATTTTGTTGGCCTGTAGCAGTAGTATTTTGTGAAGACAATTTCTTTTAACGTTAAATAATGTCTTCAATTTATTTTTACAGCATGGTGTTACAATGATCCTTCTTGTGGTAAGTGAGGGTTTCATTTTAATTCATTGTTTGTACATTAAGTATTTGGTTTACAATTATTGCAATGTCAATGGATTATATAGCCGTGGCCAAAACTTTTGAGAATGACACCAATAATACATTTCACAAGGTCTGCTGCCTCAGTATTTATGAAAGAAATGTGAATATAACTTAAAGTCCCTCTTTCCCATAAAAATGCACGGAATCCCCCAAAAACATTTCCACAGCATTTCAGCCCAGCCACGAAAGGGCGAGTTGACATCATATCAGTGATCCTCTCGTGAACACAGGTGAGAGTGTTGACATGGACAAGGCTGGAGATCACTCTGTCATGCTGACTGAGTAAGAATAACAGACTGGAAGCTTTAAATGGAGTGTGGGGCTTGAAATCATTGTACTTCCTCTGTCAATCATGCAAGGAAACGCGTGCAGTCATCCCTGCTTTGCACAGAAAGGGCTTCACAGGCAAGGATATTGCTGTAGTAAGATTGCACCTAAATCTACTATTTATCAGACCAGAACTTCAAGGAGAGAGGTTCAATTGTTGTGAAGAAGTCTTCAGGGCACCCAAGAAAGTCCAGCAAGCGCCAGGACGTCTCCTAAACTTAATACAGCTGCGGGATCTGGGCACCACCAGTGCAGAGCTTGCTCAGGAATGGCAGGAGGCAGGTCTGATTGCATCTGCACGCACAGTGAGGCGAAGACTTTTGGAGGATGGCCCAGTGTCAAGAAGGGCAGCAAGGAAGCCACTTCTCTCCAGAAAAAACATCAGGGACAGACTGATATTCTGCAAAATGTACAGGGATTGGACTGCTGAGGACTGGGGTAAAGTCAGTTTCTCAGATAAATCCCCTTTCTGATTGTTTGGGGCAACCGGAAATCGCTTTGTCCAAAGAAGAAAAGGTGAGCGCTACCATCAGTCCTGTGTCATGCCAACATTAAAGCAGCCTTAGACCATTCATGTGTGGTGTTGCTTCTCAGCCAAGGGAGTTGGCTCACTCACAATTTTGCCTAAGAACACAGCCATGAATGTACCAAAACTTCCTCTGAGTGCAACTTCTCCCAACCATACAAAAACTGTTTGGTGACAAACAATGCCTTTTCCAGCATGATGGAACACATTCTCATGAGGCAAAAGTCTTGAAGAAGGGTCAAAACTGCAAATATTTAATCTTTGCATGTACCTAATGTCATTTTCAATTTTACCTTTTGACACTTATGAAATGCTTGCAATTATACTTCAGTATACCATAGTTACATCTGACAAAAAAATCTAAAAACACTGCAGCAGTAAACTTTGTGTGAACCAATACTTTCTCAAAATGTTTGGCCACGGCTGTAAACTATAAAACATATATATAGTATGTTATTACATATTTTATGAACTTTATAAAATAATACTAACATTCAAACCATGGTATGATTCATTATAAAGATGACACCACTTGGTCCAAAAACTATTCAAACTTTTGCAACGGATCTCGACAGTCTCCAATCAACATTGACTCTGCAACAGCAAAGGGAGATATTACCCTGACAGCCTTCAATTTCAACAAATACAAAGACAACTTCACAATGAATAATTTAACCAATGATGGCAAAACTGGTGAGAAGAATTAAATGTTTTCTAAAACCATAACGACACTTAAAGAGAATACATTACACAATCAATTTATCAAATTGATCTTTTCTCTCACTTTCAGTGGTAGTGGAGTTGAAGAGTGGTGTGAACATTTCTGGTGGCGGTCTGTCTGGGGAATACGACAGCCTGAAATTTCACCTGCACTGGGGCAATGGTACCTCACTACCTGGGTCCGAGCACACAGTAGATGGAACTCGACACCCCATGGAGGTATAGAATGGTTCAACTGAAAATTGGGGTATTCCATTTTTCTACCCTTTTCTAGGAGTTTTCTCATTCAATTAAGATTGAAAAATTATTGAATGATGCAAGCATGGCTGAACAAGGCTTGTTTTCCTTATTTTTCCTAAACCTAACCCAGTCCATTCAATCATGAGGTCAAGTTTGGATAGTGCATATGACAACTTGTGACCCTTCTCTTACTGATGAACATCAATTAGCTCTATGATTCAAAATCTTTACAAAAATCCTAACTTTAATTGAAGTAAAATGATTGAAATAATAGGTAAATAAATTAAAATATCAAATTAACAATGAGATTTAGGAAGATGCCATTTCCTACTGAGGAAGATACCATTTCCTACAAACAAAATAGGACACCCTATGCCCTAATAGCTGGTATTGCCCCCTTTAGCGGAACTAACCTCAATAAAACATTTCCTATAACTGTCTACCAGTCTCTGAAATCGACTGGGAGGACGTTTTTCCCAGTCCTCCATACAGAATGTTTTCAGCTGTCATTCCACAACATCTCAATAGGATTCAGATCCGTGCTTTGACTTGGCCTTTCCAGAACCCTCCATTTCTTTCTTTTGAGCCATATAATAGTTATACACTTTTTTGATCAAGTGTTTCATTTATGTAGATGCATATAGTAAATACAAAGATTTTGTACAACCGTAACATCACTGCGGCCTCTGGAGACAGCACAGGGATAGCTGTTCTGGGCTTTTTCATCGACGTGAGTTAAATGCTCTAATATTTTTAATAATGGCATACATTTTTTAACTGTAGTTTTCAAATTTATATATTTTTATAATATGTTTTTTACTGACAGGCTATAGCAGGTAATACAACTGGTTCACCAGCAGCCTGGATGGCTCTTACATCTTACTTGAACAACATCACTCTAGTAGGTGAGACAATAGATTTGCTGGTTCTGGCTAGAAGAAGAATTACTTGTTCCTTTTCATTTAAAATAATTATTTCCTTGTTCCATTTTATTATAACATATATATTTAATATACGATTTCCTGTCTTCCTTTAGGTGACAGTGTCAACATTGCTGATGCTATTTCATTGGATGACCTCCTGAAAGGGGTGAACTTTACAAAATACTATCGTTACCTTGGCTCCTTGACCACTCCAAATTGCAATGAAGCTGTGGTTTGGACTGTGTTCAAGGAACCTATCAAAGTTAGCCAGGACCTCGTAAGTTTCTACCGCAAACTGAACATTTTATGAACTTTTAATTAGAAATAATCCAACATTTGGAACACTATATAACATTTAATGTATTTCATTGTCCAGAAATGAAGGTCCATTCCTTATCCAATTTGCTTTTGAAATATTTGTTATGGACATATCAATATTTTATCTTCTTTTAAAAAGTATCTATAAATAAATGTGATACAAAACAATGACATTTTAACCAAATTATTTATTTAACAAAAAATTTACAAAGATAATTTCCTAATGAGGAAAAGGTTAGGACACCCTAATAGCTGGTATTGCCCCCTTTGGCTGATATAACCTCAATAAGACGTTTCTTATACCTGTCTATCAGTCTCTGACATCGACTGAGAGAATGTTTGAGGGGTTTCCTGCATGCACAGCCCGTTTCAAATTACCCAAATCACAACAGCATCTGAATAGGATTTGGATCTGGGCTTTGACTTGGCTATTCCAGAACTCTCCGTGCACTCGCTACAATGCAATAAATGTACTTTCTTCCCTCAGATTAATCTCTTCAGCACTAGAGTACACATTGACCAAAACTCCACCTCTGCCTTGATGGCCAACAACTTCAGAAAAAGCCAGGCATCCAATGGGCGGAGTGTGACCACCCAAGTGTCAGGAGTGTCCAAAACGTGTTTCTCACTTGGAGTCATGCCCTGGATGCTGCTGATCCTTTACTGCTGATGATACACCCTACGTCAAGTCCAATTGTACTGTTGTACTGTTGACAGTGTGAAAGATGTAATTATATTTTAGTTATGGGTACGTTTATTATTATACGGATGAAGTAGACATTATAGGTCCATGGCCACGAGATTGAGGCGAGGACAATGTGCTCAGTAGAACACGCTATCTGACACAGAACTTAAACACGCACATACTGATACTGATTTGGAAACTAGCAGCGAGAGGAAAACAACGAGACAGTAGCTGTCTCCAGTAGATTTACTGGAGAAGCAACACACTCAAGGCCACCAGATGGTCCTCACGCCTAAACACCACATATTACGGAGTCCTGCTTAGCAAAAATCAGGGAAACAGGGTGGGGGGAATTGTCCATATAATTTAGGTCCACTGCGTCGGACCTCAGATCTTTTCTTTTTGCTCCTGCTAGAGGGTGAAATCTGATCTCCGAGTATATATATCTGTATTAATAAAGACGATCGCTTTTTGAAAGACTTTTATTGTGTGATCATTCTCTGATTCGGACTCGGGGAAGTCACCCGACTTCTACACTAGACCTAACCCAACCAATAGCCAAAAGAACAACGAAGCATAAAAAGCTGCTGGCCATGCTGCATTATCTGTTTGTTTGGTATTTTCTTATGTATTGGGCATACTCAAGCATCTGTTATTATCAATAAAAAATATAGTGTTGCATTCAATTATTATTAACTATTATACTTCCTCACACATCTCAATCTGGGGTTGAATGAAACCTTGCTTTCCAAACACTTTAATCACATTATTCAGAGGGGCACAAATGTAATGTACAGTGGGGCAAAAAAGTATTTAGTCATCCACCAATTGTGCAAGTTCTCCCACTGAAAAATGGATCTGTCAATGACGCAAGAATTTTCAGAGAGTCACATTTATGCACATTATTTGAACGTGGTAAGAAAAGATGTACGCCTCAAGGTCACCGTGTTACATACACTTATGCTGGGCCTAACATACAGTGGGGCAAAAAAGTATTTAGTCAGCCACCAATTGTGCAAGTTCTCCCACTGAAAAAGATGAGAGAGGCCTGTAGTTTTCATCACAGGTACACTTCAACTATGACAGACAAAATGAGAAAAAGAAATCCAGAAAATCACATTGTTGGATTTTTTATGAATTTAATTGCAAATGATGGCGGAAAATAAGTATTTGGTCGATGACAAAAGTTTATCTCAATACTTTGTTGTATACCCTTTGTTGGCAATGACAGGGGTCAAACGTTTCTGTAAGTCTTCACAAGGTTGTCACACACTGTTGCTGTTATTTTGGCCCATTCCTCCATGCAGATCTCCTCTAGAGCAGTGATGTTTTGGGGCTGTTGTTGGGCAACACGGACTTTCAACTCCCTCCAAAGATTTTTATTGGGGTTGAGATCTGGAGACTGGCTAGGCCACTACAGGACCTTGAAATGCTTCTTACAAAGCCACTCCTTCGTTGCCCGGCAGGGTGTTTGGGATCATTGTCATGCTAAAAGACGCAGCCACGTTTCATCTTCAATGCTCTAGCTGATGGAAGGAGGTTTTCACTCAAAGTCTCACGATACATGGCCCCAATCATTCTGTCCTTTACACGGATCAGTCGTCCTGGTCCCTTTGCAGAAAAACAGCCCCAAAGCATGATGTTTCCACCCCCATGCTTCACTGTAGGTATGGTGTTCTTTGGATGCAACTCAGCATTCTTTTTCCTCCAAACACGACGATTTGAGCTTTTACCAAAAAGTTCTATTTTGGTTTCATCTGATCTTATGACATTTTCCCAATCTTCTTCTTTATCATCCAAATGCTCTCTAGCGAACGTCAGATGGGCCTGAACATGTACTAGCTTCAGCAGGGGGACACGTCTGGCACTGCAGGATTTGAGTCCCTGGCGGCGTAGTGTGTTACTGATGGTAGGCTTTGTTACTTTGGTCCCAGCTCTCTGCAGGTCATTCACTGGGTCCCCCCGTGTGGTTCTGGGATTTTTGCTCACCGTTCTTGTGATCATTTTGACCCCACGGGGTGAGATCTTGCGTGGAGCCCCAGATCGAGGGAGATTATCAGTGGTCTTGTATGTCTTCCATTTCCTAATAATTGCTCCCAAAGTTGATTTCTTCACACCAAGCTGCTTACCTATTGCAGATTCAGTCTTCCCAGCCTGGTGCAGGTCTACAATTTTGTTTCTGGTGTCCTTTGACAGCTCTTTGGTCTTGGCCAGTGGAGTTTGGAGTGTGACTGTTTGAGGTTGTGGACAGGTGTCTTTTATACTGATAACAAGTTCAAACAGGTGCCATTCATACAGGTAATGAGTGGAGGACAGAGGAGCCTCTTAAAGGAGAAGTTACAGGTCTGTGAGAGCCAGAAATCTTGCTTGTTTGTAGGTGACCAAATACTTATTTTCCACGGTGACCTTGAGGCGTACATCTTTTCTTACCACGTTCAAATAATGTGCATAAATGTGACTCTCTGAAAATTCTTGCGTCATTGACAGATCCAAGCCATTTTGCCTCCATATTTGTGATATCCCACAGTCATACACCATCTACGAGAGTATGGTCGGTCAATGGTATATCTTTTTTGAAACATTCATTTTTTTAAATTGTATTTGATAAATTACTAATCTGGAATTCTAATAGTAATTGAACAGCACATTTATACTGTAAACCCCTTTCGATTCACAAAATCCCCTTCATTGGGGCACGGTGGGACCTTGTTGGGGATGTGGGTGCAGACTATGGCACCTATAACATTAGGGAAGCCTGGGGACACAAGTCATCTATATTGGCATGGTCATGATGGCATGAACTTCCTTAACATTGTTTTATGTACCTGCAATGGCGTAGAGATTCACAGCCTGGGGCGTCAAGTGGCTTGGAAATACCATAAAATCCCCTAGAAACTGCTGGAACGCCAGGTAAACTTTGCGAATGGCACGACAGACAGCACTTTTCACCAAGTTCTCTGCATCTTCAATTGTGTAACAGAGAGTGCCACTCGCAAAGAATCGCAGGGCAATACACACAGTTTGTGCTGTGGTTAAAGCCTGAATCTAAGTTCAATATTTAACATGTGGTTCCAACAAGTTAACTATGTAAATGTGTCCCTCACAAGAAAACCGATATCTCTCAAAGTAAATGATCACGCAACACGCAATTCATTCTAAAACTCTGTGAATTATCCTTGCCCCTTCCGCCACTAGTTGCTCTTCTAAAAACGGACAACCCATGGCTGTTATTGACTTCCCGTATCACCTCAGTGTACAGCCGCAATCTAATCGTGTTTACATAAAATAAGCCTGCTCATGAGCGTCGAAGAACCTAACAATCCAAGATCATGACAAATCGTCCACAATCAAATCTGGCTAACTGAGTTAGCGAGCTTGGAAGAATGGACCCCGGGTGTCATCCCTGTATTTGTGTAGCAGCTATGCAACTGGCTAGGTATTAGAGTTGTAGGCAGGCACAGAGGTGTAGAAAAGCATTAGGGTCTTGTTTTTTTTATTTCCTTGATTGGACCCTGTACGCTAAGCTCTTCTCACAATCTTTCCCATTTTGTATTTTTCGAATACGTTCAGAGAACGGAATAAGCTTTGTTCCCTGGTGAGTTTCCTCACCAATCCCTTTGATTGGCTGTTACGGTTGTAAGGAGGTAGTGTAGAGTTCAAACTACTTCCCCCGAGTCCGAATCAGAGAATGTCCACACGATCACATGTCTCCAAATTAAACGCCTTTATTACAGATATATCTGGAGATCTTTCCCCACAATACAGCCAAGAAGATCAGAATTTCTTTTCACCTGGACACCGTTTTATGCAGCCCCCTCCCCACCCCAGTCATTGTATAGAAATCGCTGAGTGTGCTTCCTCGGTGGGCGTGTCCCATCTTGCCGACCCCATCTCTGACCGTGGGGCCATCTGGTGACCTCGGAGGCAGACGAGGAAGACAGTTGAGGGGGTAGCCTGGCGCCAGGAGATCTGATAGGAAACCTCTGCTAGCTCGTGTTTACTATCTGAGTATACGCCCTACAGGCCCGGTGTGCTATCTAATCTTTACTAAAATATTCCACAGTAGGTAACCTGAGAGAAGTGATAAATACTATGTGTGCAAAAGTTCCCCAAAGTTTGTGGGGAAACTGCTGTGACGCTGCATCGCCATTTGTAAACACCATGTGATCACATTAAAATTGTTTTAACTAAAATATTGGGTTAGAGTATTGCTTTGAGTAAACTAGAATTAAGTTGACTCCACCCGTGAACCTGTGTAAAGTGGAACATGGGAATAACCGCAATAAAAGCCAGGCAAGACTCTTTACAAAGACGTTTGCTTGAATTATTAGCCAATCAGTGTCATCTAGATAACCAATTTTCGCCTGGCATGCAAAACTCTCAATCACTTCCGTATTCATCTTGATGTTAATAATAATCAACCAACACCTGTCTTAGAGAGTTCATCTCCAATATAGAATCTGAGCAGGTGTAAATAATCATAAACATAACCAATCTGTTCTAGTGGTTAGATGAAACACATTTCCAAAGCTACTTGTGGATACCAATGACAGATTTCTGCTTGTCATCATCAAGTGAAAGGTTAAATGCAAATAAGCAAATCCTATAGCAAAATCTTTTCTCTCAATAGGCAAAGCCAGGTCCTAAATGTCTACCTGTAAACCGTTATAATGTATTCATTTGCGTGCAATCCTTTACTTGCTAGAGTTAAGAGTCCTGGGGAGGAGGTAGGCAGAATTGAAGGTTAGAAGTAGATAGGACTGAGGTTTCAGATGGTGAGAAGTTTAATGTTGGTTTTTTTACAAAAAAAAAAACTGCAAAAAAAAGTCTAGTTTTGAGTGGGGCCAGAGAGTTGAGGGAGACAGACATTTGTTTGTTCTTCAGGTGATTTGAGGGTGAAGTCAATCGGACGAGCAGAGTAAATGTCTTTTGATAGTTGTAGAGGGTCAACAGCTTTGATGTTACAGAAGGAGATTACGCGCTTGTCAGTGTTGTGTGGTACGTTGGAAGAAAATTAGAAATGAATGATTGTGTGTTCGGACAACGGGAACAAACAGGGGGTGGGCCAGCTAAAAACATTGGTAGTGGCTTGATTTAATATTTAAAAAAATTGTTATGGTTAGCCAGTTTTTTCACTTTTTAAAGCTCTTTTTTGTAAAAAAGTACCCACGATTGACTCGCCATCATAAGTCTTTTAATTTATAAACGGGGTATATGTGGGACACATTCTGTCACTGTAAATAATTCATCCGAGTAACCTTGTTTGTATTTTTTCATCAAAAACACCACGCAGCATTAAAAAATAACTTTTACAAATTCAAAACGATTAAAGAACTCCTTTCCAGAGTCTGTCTGGATTTGTTTAGGAATTCCACTCTTTTTCAAAATATATGTAAAAGCCCTGAGGGGTATACTATGAAAGGAGTTCAACCTATTTAGATTTAACTCAGGGTTATCAAAGAAACCCGGGGTTGACAAACTCTGATTCCTTACATTGAAGTTGAACGGTACTACGACGGTGAGTAAGATGTTTGTTAGTTGAATCAGCGTTAACTTAATTAGAGTTTCTGCGCGTTCGCAGAAAAGGGGCACGTTCCGCAACGAGTGTTTGCGTAATGGCTTGTGCTCCGTATTTTTTCTCAGGAGAATGCACCTTGATAATGACAGGATATGAGGAGTTTAAAGACAAATTAACGGCTAAATCAAACACTGTTTGTGATTGACTACAGCTGGTGACTTCTCTGAGCCCATTCCAATAGGGCTTGTTTGAAACACTCATTGGACCCAACCACAAACGTGATCATGGGCAGGACTAAGGAGCTCAGCTTGGATCTGAAGAAGCAGATCAGGAAAGCACTTGGAGCCATTTCAAAGCAGCTACAGGATCCAGTGGGCAAACAATTCTTTGTAAGTATGAAGCACATGTCACAGTTGTGTCACTGCCACGATCAGGAAGACCACGCTAGCTATCAAATGCTGCTGAGAGAAAACTGGTCAGGATGGTCAGGAGTCCACCAAGAGCCACTAAAAGACGTTCTGCGATGAATTACAAGCTGCTGGAACACAGGTGTCAGTGTCCACATTTAAACGGGTTTTACATCGCCATGAGCTGGTGGAAAGTGCTATGGTCAGATGAAACAAAAATCAAGTTATTTGGCCACAATGACATATGTTTGGAGGAGAGAAGGTGAGGCCTTTAACCCCAAAAACACCATACCTAGCACCACTGCCAACAAAGCCAGGGAGACTTGTTGCATCGCATTGACCACTGAGTACATTTGTAAGAAATGTTCTTGTAATATGATCTCTATTTAGTCCAACGGACTCCACTTTTATGAGAAATATGATTGACATGGAATGACATGCAAAACAGTCCATCTAAATATTTGAATTTCCGGTTAGTAGTATAATTAAATAATAGCCTAAACATGGGCTGCCTCTCTGAAATTGACCTATTACCCTAAGTGATTAAGATCTACTACCTAAAGCACCTTAGCTGTGAGCCACCTGTATGAATGTAATGCTATTGTCTGAAGAATAACTTAATTCTACGAATAATTTCAGCTGCAACCCCAGTGGAAAGCGCACCCGGATGAAATATAAAAATGAATATTCCAAAGTTATGTGTTTTAATAGTTCTCATCAGTAATACACAGTACAGACGTAGTATGTAGCCTACACTTAAAATAGCCTTATCATATGTTAACAGCAAACATAAAACAGCTGAAACAGTGAAAACTGGAGGAGGGCCATCTCCTGCTACATTTACACAGGCAGAGGAGTCACTAGCGCACAATAGAGGAAGGCCCATAATGGAGGGGGTCGAGGGGGCAGTCAGTTCTGACCCTGGTGGCAGGTCAATGTCCACCGTTTATGTTCAGGGTAATGTCATATAAATGTTTTTGATTGCCCAGGTTAAAATATATGTATGTAGTTCACATGACTTTCCTATGTACAGTTGAAGGGGATACTATTGATCTGCTCCAGAATGCCTCGTCTGACTCTCATGTAGAGGAGTGGAAATCATAGTGGAGTTCTGTGAATTCAACAATGCCGATGTTTTGACACAATTGAACAGCTTTTCTCTTTATTTTTTGCACTGGATGACTTGGGTGAGGATGTCAGTCATGTCTGACACACACCTACAGGTTGACAAATCTCAGCATTTGAACAGTAGTTTCATGTCTATTTCAAAATGACTAACATAGGCTAGACTATGCATGGCAAGTTGTCATGAGCTGATATCCCTAGTCATACATATATTGAATGAGAATAAACCTTCAAGAGAACAAACCTTTGGTCAGTTGGCAGTTGCATTATAGTCGGAGAAGCTAAATCATCCACTCTCCCCACCGATGGCTATTGTTTCTCAGGACTCACACAGAACCCAAAGGGTAGCTTTTTGCTATTGAAATAATCCCTTAATGACAATATGTAACACTAATGATGCTGAATCCTGTATGCCATGTTTGTTCTCTCAATGCATTTTGATTTACAGGCTGGATCTGACAAGCGTATTGCTTGAGCTCGACTGCCAGAGAACAAGTCTGCAAATAAAGAAACTTAAACTGGAAATAGAAAAACTAGAACATGATAAAATGGTCTTGCTGTACATTGACCATCCATTGATCAATATGTCTCTACCATCTGTAAATATTTTCTAAAAATTTTTTAGGAAAGGGAGAATGCCAAATGAATAAATGCATAAATCCAAAGAATAATTGATTGTTCCTTGTTATTGGTGAAAAAACTGATTTGTGGTGGCGTCTTTGACAGCTCTTCCTGTTGGGTGATTCAACGTCATTGGGTCCATTATATCTGGTGGCATCGGCAGCTGGCATGGCTTTATGTTCATCCATTGTACCCAGATAACAGAGACATTGCTGATCAGTACAACAGTAAATCTCCTGTAGTTTGTCATGGTGAGAGCAGATCATCTGCTGTAGTGTGGATGCTTGGATCAACTTGTGCTTTTTATAGACAGGAGAGTGAAAGCGAGTCTCACAGAAAAAAGCCAGACACACCAAACAGGAATTGAAGGCTTTGAATTCTCTCCAAGTGTAGGAATCACACACCATATCTCCAGTTCTAGCATAATAATAAACAAGAGGAGATGCTTGGATTATTGTCTTTTTCAGATTCTCCATCAATTAATTTAGGGTTGCACTCCGGTTTAGAACAGGTCTTAGGATGAAGGTCTTTCTGCGCTGGGGAAAGCTGTAGATACCCTTGTCATCTTCCTGATCCAATCAGTCCTTAATGCAGCCCGTACATTTGCTGTGTCCATTTGGAATAGTCACAGGATGTTTTAGTACATCTAAACAGATCCAACAACTGATTAAATTCAAAGGCATTGCCATTTTTCACACACACAGAAAAAGAACTAGAAATTAGTTTTGTGTTCCTTCAGCTGTTTTTAATTCAGAGGAGTGGTTTGTTTTCTGCAACTTCCAGGTTCTGTGGTGAAATCAAATGTCAGATATCTGGTCTCAGTTATCTTCGAGGTTTGGATAATAATTTCTCCCTCTTCCAGAACAATAAGCAGAACAGCAGAAGTGACAGCCTGTAAATTACAGAAAGAGAATGCAATTCAAACAAATAGAGAGCTCACATATTTACATTGACCTGAGTAAGGTAAGACATAACTACACTCTTTAGAGAGAAGTGGAAAATAGTGAAAATACTGGGATCCATTGCCCCTGACCCACCAATATTCAGAATAAACTTACACGGTTGCCAGACAGGTCTCCAGGGGGGTGTTCTAGAAAGCGGGATAGGCAAGTAATTGAGATCGTTGAGCTAGAATTTGAGGAAATCCGGACTTTGCTGTCCCACAAATTAAGATCAAAGTTATTCCACATCAGTAACTATAACCACTCATCCTCTGAAGCTAACCTGCTATCTGGCAGGTTACCTGGAGCTAAGACTGACCAAGCACATATAAACATTGGTTCTCAACCAACTCTAATTGACTGTAAAATAATTATCACAGCTATATCTTTATGAGCGTAATATTTTTTCTGTCATTTATCTCTGCAATCTACTGTGACCACACATCCTCAGATGCCATTAGAGAGAAGTTCTACAGAATAGCAGGTATTGTACTGCTGCCTATGATTCATGTAGGGGGCCATGAATTACAATTTGGTCTGAAATTGTGTCAGCTAAGCATTAGAATTATTATTATAATTGATGAAACTCAATGCATTACTCAGGATTATCAAACATGACTACAAAACTATACCTTGATTCCACAGCTTTTTCCTTCTCTGGTTAGATAATTTGTGACAGACAGCAGCTGATCACAACTTGGAAAGCCAAGTGGCCTGGGTCTGTGCATGATTTGTGCATTTTCAGAGTCATTGTACCAGAGATTTCTGCAAGATATATCTTGATAGTTTAACATTGCTAATTAAAAAAACACCAGTAGGTTTTTAGTCCTACTTCTTGGACTGATATACAGTATGGATTCTGCAACAAAACCAACAATAAAGGCAGAGAACAGTAAAATGTATATGAATTGTGCAACCTATGGCAATTGGTTTCTGTGACAATATAGGGCACTTTATTGGATGTCTGCTTGGGGATTGGGGTACCCCTGCCTGGCCTTTCTACATGACCCCAAATCCTGATCCAGATCCTGGAACACAAATGCTCTTCAACAAAGCTCTTTCCAAGACAAGAGCCTGGGTGGAGATGAAGCTGGGAATGAAGATGTCCCCTTGTCACTGTCCTCGCTGACCTCAGGGTCATGCAGGGATGGCATGTGACATTACTATTGCATGTGTGGACTTAACATTGCTGTAATATGGAGAGAGAGGGCCCCCCCTCCGTTTCTCATTTGGCTTTTGATGACGACCCCATTGACCACCTCCAGGACCACATAGATGGCAGGGCTGTGCGAGACACTAATTTAAGTGTTACCGTAATGTAAAAGATGATGATGCTTTGTGACAAAGTCAACTTGGGACTGTCATGAAGACAATTGTATTTGTTGTTGATTTGCTGCAAATCAAACAATGCATCATCAACTGGATGTCCTTTCACATTATTTCATAATATCCAATATTCTCACCTTTAACTGGTGCTTTAGTAAAATGATCTCCCACTCAGTTTTTCGCATCTTTAATTTGATATGTCCCATCTGAACATTAGATTTTTTGATCCAGATTCAAATCCAGGTGGCGCTTATACACAGTCATGAGAAGAAAATAGGACACCCCATGAAATATTTAGTTATTTAAAAAATAATTATAGACATATCAATATTATCTTCTTTCAAACAATATCTTTAGATAAAGGGGATGTAATTGAATCAATTACATCACATGAGGAATGTCTCAAAAAAAGAAAAGAATGAACAAGTCAAAGCCCAGATCTTAATCCTATTGAGATGCTGTGGGGTAATTTGAAACGGTCTGTGCATGCAAGAAACTCAACAACACACAGCTGAAAATATTCTGCCTGGAGGAGTGGGAAACATTTTCTCCTACTCAATGTCAGAGACTGGTAGACAGTTCTAAGACCCATATTATTTATGTTATTTCAGCCAAAGGGGCAATACCAGCTATAAGGGCATAGGGTGCCACATTGTCTCAATAGGAAATGGTATCTCTGTAAATCTTTTGGTAAATAATTTATGTCATGGTTAAAATATCATTGTTTTTGTTTCAATCGCATCACCTTTATCTATGAATATTGATAGAGATGAATCTTTTTACATGACTATAAAAAAAATTACATGACTAAGACCCACCTGAAATGGGATACAAACCATAGTTTTACAGGTTTCACAAAAGGCCATAAACATGAAAGTTAATTCACTAGAGTCAGTTTTAAATTACATGGCATACAGGTATACACATCAACTGCTGTGTAGCTAGACTTTACTAACATCTCTTGAGGTGGAAGGCTCAGCAGAGGCAGAAGTTGCTGTGGTGGGAGGGACCATGTCCTGCTACATTACATGGAGGAAATGGTTTTAGTATGTAGCCAAGTCGGTTAAGACTCCACATTTAACTCAGCTTCAAATAATGCATGAATGACTTACAGGATGTTTGATGGTCCCTGGCTCCAGCAGATTCATGGTGCCATCAGTCACTATAAGACTGGGGTGGGCAAATATTTTGGCTCGGGGGCCACATCAGGATTTTGAAATGAAATGGAGGGCCACATTTGTTTTTGTAATTTGTTAATCATAATTGATTTGGAGGCCAGAAAAGGGCAAAAGTTAAAACATACATTACATATGTACAGTAGATCCCATATAAGGTGTAAATAGTTAAAATTCGGACTCAGATGTATAAGAATGGGCTAGTGAGTTGGTTTTTTAACCTCCCTAGGCGCTTGGGAGGCAGATGGATCAGATGGAGTTACCCCCAGCAAAGCCATCCATTAGTGGCCTGCTTTTATTATGAGCTACTATCAACTGTGGGGGCAAATATAGCCTTTATGAGATTATGATTTTGAACAATGTTCTTATACATTATTTGTATTTGCTGCCAGGTTTGCCCAGGGTTGCAAATGAGAGACAGGCACAAATATCCAAATATACAAAAATCTATATAATTATGCTATAGAAAACATGGTTGTAGGTAACAAGTCTAATTACATTCACAACACATTCATGAACTTGTTATCTTATTTCGTTTTGTTAGGGCTATTGCAATAATTATCTTCAAAGATACATATTTGATTTAACACATTCACTCTTTCTGCTATTCTTGCCTAATCTGCTCTTGTTCTTTCGCTGCAGCAGCAGCATTAAATTGTTTTTTTTTACCTGAACTCATTTATTATAAGCTCCCATATGATTTCTTACTCCTGACAGGAAAAGTAAGCAGCGTGCTGTTTGATATCTATGATGTATCCTTCAGTTTGTGATCGACAGGTGATGGCTTATTTTGGAACTGAGAAATCCTGAACTGTTATGTGTAGCTCAAACAATTCAGAGTTCAGGCTATGGTTCAGGATTTCTTATACCATCTTTTCTTGAACACACCCCTGGTCCACAGAGGCCCCATAACTGAGAGAGACAGGGAGGTCCAGGCAGGTGAGGATTCTCTCCCACCAAATGGAGCGAGCAGAGCTTCTGTGTGAGACGGAGTCGGTTGTAATATGAGATGTGACTGATGTTTAGACCATGCTTTGAACCATCTGAACCATCCAAACAGATAGACAATAGACAAGAGAGAGTGAATCAACGCTCCTATGTCAGAGGTGTAACTGAAAAAACAGAGGAAACAATGTTAGGAGACTCAGGTTCAGACTGCTTTTCTATTTGAGCTGATTTTTGTATGTCTGTCCCAGCTCTCCATAGACTTCACCCAGGCAAAGACTATAGGGTGAATTTATATTGAGGATAGCAGGGAACTAGGATTTGTAAATGGCCTTTTCCAGTGAACACAATATGGTGAATAGCTGCCTATTAATCGTATTTCAACCAACAATATGTACACACAACAGGAAAATAGACAACATCTAAAGATGATCCCCATTTTTATGGTGGAGAAGTGTGCTCTTCCCAGATCATTCCTGGTTTTAACTGTACTGGAAAGATGGGAGACATGATGTGATGTCAACGAAATCCTGAGGCCAGTTGATGTGTCTTTCATCTGCTCTCAATTTTCAACAAAACTATGTGTGGAACCATGTGACATGCATCTGTATATAATTCCTAGAAGCTGAAAATGTCCTAAATTAGTTTTTTGTTCATTAGTGGCATTAAATTCTGATTTCATGTTGTAACAATAAAATGTGGTAAAGTCCAAGTGGGGTGAATTATTTTGAGAGCCACTGTCGGATCAGTAGATGTGAAGGTTAAATAATTCGAAATATATTGGAATAGAATCCCCTGTTGCAGACTGCCAAACAAGCCACAATAATTAAAAAAAAAAACAGGAACGTCAGCTTGAACCTGTTCAAAGTGACTCTCCGTGAACACACACTGTAATAGCAACCATCATTCTTAGCCCTAAGAAGCCCTTTGCTAATTTTGTATTCCAATTTGACCCCATAACTGCAATTTGTGCTCAAGGTATTATCGCAGAAACACCTGTTCAAAGACACAGCTGTATGGCAAGTGACTTTATTGCATTTGGAGTCCCCCTTTTGGCCTTACTTACATTGTATATGTGACTGTACTTGATCCCCCCCCCCCCCCAACTGTCTTTTTATATACTGTTGCAGAAACATTTTCCAACTTCAATTAGATATGTCTAATGTCTAAAAATGCAACAGAACATAAGACAGTTTGGGGTCTAAGAAAATGCTAAAAACATTTGGACCAACAGGGCCCTGAACATGTTTCACACTAAAAGTTTAGTTTTCTCTTCAGTTGATTTCATTTCAGAGGAGTAGTTTGTTTTCTGTGAAATCCTGGTTCTGTGGTGAACTCAGATAATATATCTGGCCAGTAGAGGGAATGAATGATCAATCACAGCCTGAGAATTTTCCGTGATCTTTGGATCATAATTTCTAAATTTTCCAGAACAAATAGCAGAACAGCAGAAGTGACAGTCTGTGAGGGCAGGAATAGAGCAAGTAAAAGAAAAATAGATCTCACATCTTTACTACAACTTCCTCTGTATAACATGAGTGACCTGAGTAAAGTAAGACATAACTACACAACTGCTCAATTTACTGTCCATCACATCTGGCTAAGATCTGTGTAACAATACTAGAGACCTTTGGACTGGACAGTCAGGTAGTCTCCTTAGAGCCAGTGAGTAAATTATGACAGTGAATCGGTAATCTGACACATAGGACATCTGACCAGTAATGGTCTCTACAGAACGGCAGACAGGCTCACTAAGGAAATAAAAAGCAAGTGAATGCAAGAAGATTAACATCTGAAGTCCTATTGATGGCTCTATACCTGTAATTATGGAGCTGAGAGGGTGTAGTGGCCCTGCCTCCAGTTGCTATATGAGATGTAACTGATGTTTAGCCCAGGTTTCAACTTAACCATCCAAACAGATAGACAGTACAGGTGATAGGGTGAATCTGGTATGGCAGGTATCTGGCTGGTGGAACCAAGCACACAACTCAGAACAAAAGTGAATTTTAACCACATTATTGAACTCATGCAAATAAGGTGGGTGGTGGTCAAAACATAGGCAGAGGATGGTGGTTGCACAGGTCTGCAATTAGCAGAGCAACACAAAGGTGACAGTACAAGGAGACTGGGAAGAACATACCTTAGGGTTAAACTGTCACACATTAACACAGCAAATAACCATTGAACTGGCAAGGCGTGGATGACAAGCTGGGCTTGATACTGTAGATCTGATGATGAATGGAACACAGGTGTGTCAATTAAGTAGGTGAGATGAAAGATGTGGACTTGAGCCCCGGAGCCTGGAGCCAACAACTGACAAACAAGGGAGACGGACAAATAGAAAACTGGGCCAGGACCAAAGCCTGGGCCATTACAGAATCAACACTTCTACTATGTCAGAGGGATTGAGGTCACAATGTTAGGGGACTGATTGCTTCTTTATAGTGCTGATTTCCTTATGTCTGTCCCAGCTCTACATGAACACACCCCGGAACTAAAACTATGGGGTGAATTAACATTGAGCAGAGCAGAGTACTAGGATTTGTTAATGGCCCTTGGATGAATGGATGAATGGTTACTTGTCAATGTAATTTCAACCAACAATATGTAAACACACAGGAAGATAAACATGTAAAGTTGTTTCTGTTTTACGTTGGAGAATTGTGCTCTTCCCAGACCAATCCTGGATTTAACTGTACTGGGCAGATGGGAGACAGAGTATATGGGGTTATGTGTGCAAGTGGTGTGTTGAATGGCAACGTTGGCAACTTGTACAACTTCACAATATTCACATGCTACATGAACAGCCTGATCATGGAAAGAATGTCACTCTGCATAAGACACTGACTTCAAACTAGAATTGCCTTGAAACAGTTGCTATTAGATGAATGTTTTCAGGCAGAAAACCTGTGGCTGGGATAGGATTCTAGGATAATCATATACCTGGGTTTTTGAAGATTTAATTTTTCACTATGAAATAATGGACTTTTGTTAATTGGTGTCAAAAACTTCAAATTAAATCAATTTTGATTTCATGCTGTAACAATAATATGTGGTAAGTTCAAAGGGGGTTTAATACTATTGAAAGTCTTTGGAAAGGGATCCCATGAAAGTCTGTAATAGGCGGCAAAACAAGCCATGATCACTAAGAAAACAGGAACTTCAGCTCAAACAGGTTCAAAGTTACTTTCTGGAAACACACACAGTAATATGAACCATCATTCTTACCCTGTTATTGTTTAAAGAATACAGTGGGGCAAAAAAGTATTTAGTCAACCACCAATTGTGTAAGTTCTCCCACTGAAAAAGATGAGGCCTGTAATTTTCATCACAGGTACACTTCAACTATGACAGACAAAATGAGAAAAGAAAATCACATTGTAGGATTTTTAAGCTACTGCTCTCTACAGTTTTCTCAACATTTCTTAAAGAAATAGGATAGCCATGTAGGTTTGAACTTTACCTTTAGGTTTACTGGTTCAAACAACGCAATGCAATACAAGTTTTGTCCTGTTTAGTACAAGGTTAACCTATCCCGTTTACAAGTAATTTGGAAAAACATTGTTCACTCATTAAAAAGGTGTTACAGATTTTTACACGCTTTGTTAATTTGATCTTAATTGCCCTGGCCCAAGTCTTAACTAATTTTGTCTCTAATGAAAGCTAATTAAATAAAGCCAGTATACATTATTTAAATTGTATCTACTTATCGCATTAGACACACAGGACTATCCTTCTCACCCTAAACCACCCTGGACTAGCCACTACTATACCAGTCTTTTTCGGGAAAGGAAGACAAGTCATGTTAGGCAGGATTCTACACAGTGCCCCTTTAAGGAGAGCTTGGGATTCCAGAAGCAGTGCAATGCTGTTAATTTGGAAATCTTATAATTACAAAAATATTTTGCGGTTATATCATCGGTATGTAATTATTTAATGGCTCTACAAAGACTGCTCAATAATTGTATATTAATCAATAAAGCTACTTCTGTGATTAGACAAGAGTATTAATGGAATATGGATGAATAAAAACAGATTACTCTTGGAGCAACTAGTTAACTTCAAACAAATCAAGTTCACACAGAAAAGACAAATCATTGACATTTTTTATTTCAAGCTTGCCAAACGTGAATGCTAAAAAAGAACAGAGAATAATGTATCGTATGTCAAATAACATACATAATATTAATGTATATCATCTGTCCCAGTATGTCGACTCGAACTTGGCCATGAACATGGTAAAAGACAACATTAAGGGCATTTAAAAACTGTACAATACAATGTTTCAAACTTGCCTAAATAATACTTAGTAAAACAAATGTCGTAAATCCTTTTCTTAAATATGGTCACATTCTATAGTTTTCACACTTTTTCAACTATTTTGCATCAAAAGTAGGGTTGCAGATGTCAATGTTTGGTGTTGCCAAAACAAATAGTGGCAAAATAATGCTGTGTTTGTAACTACGCGAGAAGTGGGTATTTAGCAGTTGGGTCAAATGCCAACTGGACACTTTCAGTGGCTTTGAACCATCAGCTAAAATATGTAAATATAAACGACAGCTATCAAGATTGTAAACCAATCATACAGTATTTAAGCTTAGACCTCAGGGTGTTTTGCTTTATGACCTATTATTAACAGAATCTCTTGAATAGGTGCTATCAGAAGTCTATGCGAAAAAAGTTGGATCACAGGGATAATGGACTAGCAAAAAACCAAAACCAGTCACATATAGTACATTCTCCCTAACCACTTGGATACAAAAGCATCTTAAATGCTGTGTTTTGATATGGATGTATTTTCTTAAAGGTATAGGCCAAATACATAAGATGACAGATTAACTATCACTATTACTGCAAAATATCTCATTGGGTATTTGCAAATGTGGCAAATATGGTTGTAGTAAAAACTATTAAAAGGCACAGCATGTTGACAACTCATTTAAACTCAAAAGTGAACGAACCAGCAATGTGCTATTTAGGGCAATCGCAGGAAATTGTACATCAAACATCTGTCCAGCAATCTGACAGCTCATCTTTTATTTTTCTTTGCCTAGCTCTAGTGTTGAACCAGCAACATTCAAACTACTGGTCTGTATTTTTAATCCCCAAGGGGTGTCTTTTGAACAGTAATGAAAACAAAATCCAAATAGAACCAAATGTGTCAACTGGAAGGGTTATAGGTTGCCAGTAAGGGCTGAGTCCATAAGATCATCGTCTTCATTCCGAATGTATACTGGACTGGGGCGGGAGGGCCGGTCCGAACCCATCATAGAGAGTGATGTATCAGAAGCTGAAATGGGCGACCGCGACCAGCTGTCAGCCTTCATGGGAACATGCGATATGGGCCCAGCTGACATAGATGACTTCTTCTTCTCCCTCTCTCGGTCCCTGTCCCTCTCCCGTTCCTTCTCTTTTTGCTTCTTCTTCTCCTTCTTGTGCTTCTTGTGCTTCTCCCCAGAGCTGAGAGGCATTGAGCTCATGTAATCCTGGGGGGGTAAGGGACGCATCACCTGGTCGTCGTCCGAGCTGGGGCTGTTCTGGTGTGACTTTTCTGCCATCGAGCTGCTTCCTGACTCACTCTCGCTGTCGTGGTTGAGCGGTGTGTAGCCCGGCGAGCGGCTGTGGCTTGGGGAGGAGCGGTCATGCTTTGGGGTGGAGCCACTGAACAGAGGTGATGCCTTGACACCGGAAAGCTGTGGCCGCATGGATTCCCCCGAGCCTTCGCCTGGCTTCTGCAGGGTCACCTTGGCCTTGATGCTGGGGGAGCCGCCGTCCGGCTTGCTGATGATGATCTTGGCTACGCCTGTGCTGCTCACAGCTCCTGTTTTGGGATCGATTAGCTTCTTTTCCCCGCCGGTGTCGTCCGTCACGGACACTTTGGACTTATCACGGCCCTCTTTGTCTGACTTGTCTCGCTTGATCGGGTACTCCCCACCTTGGGAGGACAATCTGTGCTTGGAGGGGCCAAGGTTTGGTGGCCCGCCCCCAGGTCCACCTCCTCCTGTCCCACCATTGCCACCAACAGGAGGTCCTCCCTCGTCTTCAGGCCCCCCTCCACTGCCGACACTCTTCAGCTTGTCTATGACGGCGGTCAGCGAGGCCTTCTTGTTGCGACTGGGGGACTTGCCTCTGGCATTGGGGTTGTTTGCATTGTTCCCTTGTCCTCCACCACCACCACACACGCCGCTGCCCCCTCCTCCCCCGCAACCCCCCCCTCCCACACCTGAGCCATACTGAGACTGAGAGCCACCAGAAAAGGGCATGGAGCCAGAGGATGACGAGCTGGAGGAGGAGGTGGAAGAAGATGAGCCAGAAGAAGAACCCCCACCACCCAGCTGCTTCTGGGAGCCCATCCCCCCGCTGGAGGACTTGGACCCTCCCAAGCTGCCACTCCCTGACCCCATGGGGGACTTGGCCTTGGAGGATGGGGGAGTTCCGGGGATATGCGACTGCTGCATCTTCAAGGGGGAGGAGAGCTTGTCGGAGCTGGGGCGAGAGTGCGATGGGGAGATGTTGGGCTTGATGTTTGGATTCATGAGGGAACCCGGAGGCTTGCCTCCCTGTGGTTTCATTTTATTTCCACTTCCAACTCCACCACCACTGCTTCCTGATCCAGAGAGTCCATGTTTGGTGATGGGGGAAGAACCTGGCTTCCCTATGCCCATTCCCTGAGAGCAGCTCTTCATTTGGGGGGGTCCACCAACACCCCCTCCCATGCTCCCAGGCTTAGAGCTGCTGCCTTGGCTCAGGGAGCCCTCCCTGCTCTTCATCTTGCTCGAAGAAGATGAGGAGTGGGAATGATGGCTCTTGCTTCCGCTTGTGCTGCCTGCACTCCCAGTTCCACCACCCGCTGAACTGCTTGAAGTGTACCCGCCGTGGGATGACGTTTTCCCCCCCGACAGGGTTCCTTTGGGAATCTGAATGGTGATCTTAGGTATGGGCGGTGTGGCACCTCCAGGAGGTGTTTGCGATCTTCCAGAGCTTACAGGAGACTTAGACCCTCCCGATCCAGAGCCTCCGCTGGGCGGGGTGTAGGGTCGACCCCCTGAGCTGTGAGAGGGGGACTTCCCATCGGGATCCAGCTTCTTACGTTTGGGGGGTTTGTCTTTAGACTTTCCCTCGCTAGATGGGGTGCGGCTGCGCTTCACCTGTTTTCCCTCGCTGGAGCCACCACCAGTCATCCCCATTCCTGAGTTACCCCCACTCCCGCCCCCGTTGTCATCTTTAGTTCTCAGTCCCGGCTGCTGCTGTTTGGCTTTGGCTTCGCCGCTCTTGAAATCACTACTCACCCCTCCCATGCCAATCACGATGGGGCTCTGGCTTCCACCCATGTGGGATGAGTGCGGGTCCCCCAAGTCCGGGGCCTGGCCTAGCAGCGGCTTGCCCCCTCCGCTGTTGCCCCCAAACCCAATGCCTGGCATGTCAAAGGGGTCCTTGAGTGTAGGGTCGGGGGTGCTCTGGCCGTGAGGAGGGGGGTTATGAGGCGTACCCGACGGAGTGTTCTGCTGGCTGCTGCCACCAAAGCCTTTGACCAGGTCGAGGTCTCCATCAGCACTGGGCGAGCAGTCATCAAAGTAGGTTGGGGGGAAGCCGTGGCTAGAGGTCAGAAGCTCAGGGTTGAAATCCACTGCATCAGGGAAAAAGTTGGTAGACGAGGAGTCGCTAGTCGGGGTGGCAGTGGCCTCCGCAATCAAGTCTGCGGCATCCGTAAAGGGGTTCTCATTGCTGTTGGTGTTGAAGATGTCCGCCTCAAACACAGCGCTGCCCTGGCCAGAACTGGACGAGTCCCGGTGCGGGGTGCCTAGTGGGCCCCCATCCTCCCCGCCGCCTAGGTGGTGCTGCCCATGTGAGCCACCGCCGCCTTTTCCCGTCTGCTCGGGTATGTCTGACAAGATCTCGTTTATGTCCGCACCAATGCTGTCAGAGCTCGACAAGCGCACCATTCGAGGCAAGGACGATCCTGGAGGCTGTTGCTGGGACTGGACATGAGACTGCGCGTGGTAGGGAACTCCCCCACCAGAAGGCGGTGTCCCACACTGGCTGGGGGCCGGGGTGATGCTGTGGGGAGTATCCAAGCCGTCACCGGGCAGGTTGACGTCGAAGATTGGGTTCTGGGAGGCATCCACATCCATGGAGAAGAGCTCACGGTGGAAGTCGTCCTCTGCGGGCTGGTGCTGGTGGTGGTGAGGCTGCTTCATCCCTCCCATCCCCCCTCCACCTGTACTAGGAACCCCGCCTTTCTCCATCCCCCTGGGGCGCTTCTTCTTGCCCTTAGTGCCACCCTGGGGGCAGGCGCCAACCATGCCGTCGGTTCGGGGAGAACCAGAGGAAGAGTTCTGTCTCTCTAGGGGGCTGGAGCTGTACAGGGCAGCAAAGTCCTGGGCGGGGTTGTCTTTCAACAGGTTCATTAACATGGGGTGGTTTTTGGTGTTTGTGGCTGGGGAGGAGGTCGGGGGTGGAGTTTGGTGGGGTTGCGACCCAGACGAGCTGTTCTGGGTAGTGGGGCTGGTGCCCACAGCGCCTGTGATCTGAAGCAAGCTGGTTAGAATGGGATTCTGGGTAACTTTGCTGAAATCATCCCCTGATTGACTACCCCCCTGCTGCAGCTGCTGCCCAGCTGCACCCCCTTGTGTGGGTGCGCATTCTCCCCCCTGACTTTGGCTGCGATTTATCCCGAACAGAGATGTGTTGGGTCCCGGGAAGTTACCTCCCCCACTGATCCCGGTGGGGGTGTTGCCCCCGCCAACACCTGGCAGCCCCATAGGGTTGGTGGGGTCACCCCCTGTGCCCATGCCGTACCCTGGACTGCCAGCAGGGGGCAGGTTCTTTTTCACCATTATTTCAACTGTCTCTGCGATAAGGGAGAGGGCCGGCGTGTCCGCTTGTATGGTCTCTGCTTTACGTCGGATGGCCCGCATGGTCACAGGGATTGACATGCACCTGAAGAATAGGGAACAGTAATAATTGTCCATTAGAGTACGATTCAAAATCTTTTCATGAACTTGTCAAATAATTATTTTTACATTTAGTAATTCAGCAGATGCCCTTATGCAAAGTGGCTTAATGTACGGAGTGCATTTTCATGGTTTTCTTTGTACTAAACCTCAATAATTGAAAATGGAACACCATGGCTATGTAAGCGCTGTGCATGACTAACGGAGCCGTACGGGCCCTAGATTATACCATATTTCCATTTAAAGGCCTTGAAATTATTGCTTTTTATTTAATAAAACTAGAAATTGCTAAATCCCTGATCTAAATGTATTCATTTGGTGGGTAAACAATGTGCAACACACATCAATATTAAATAATTTATTAAAAGGACTGATAATCTAATAATACATATATAGAATGTAAATGGCTGCTCACCTCTGGACCACTTTGGTGATAAACTCGTCAGTGCAGATCAAGGCATCTGATAGGCCCTTGTAAAGCTTACAGGACACCTGCCTAGAGTCAATCACGTCCATTACCACTATAAGATGGAAACAGAGACAGTTAAGACAGAGACAAATTTGGTTAACATCCAGGGAATCTGGACTTTCCAGCTCAGTTTGGTAAAATAAATAAACAGTTTCCAGCTTTCCAGGGGGCAGGTTTTATAACCTCTCATACATATTAACGTGACCTCACCGCAGACTAGGGACTCGTTGACCGGGTGCTGGAAGGAGACGTTGAAGCTGGAATCAGTAAGAGGACACACCTCAAACTGCAACAGCCCTGGGGTGTCTGGAAAGGACAAGAGGCAGTAACAACATCACTCAGTGCATATCTTGATGACATGCTGCCATGTATCGAACCATGTTGTGTAAGGGTGACAATTTTGCTTATGTGTTGAGCAACAAGATGCCCAATGCTCACTTAGCTGTTATGGCAGCCAACAGGAAAGAGGCACAATAGAAAAGGGTAATAAACATTAAATGCCTCTCAATGTCAGCGTTTTTCTCTGCCTAGGTTGTAATGAACAAATCCCATAGTTGGAGATCACAGCGAGGTATCTCTTCAACATTAAATACTTCCAATCCAACTGATATTTTCACTTCTACTCCAGATGCTATTTGAATTCTACTCCCACTACTAATATGACTATTATTTTGAATTCTACTCCTACTATTACTTTTCTTATAGACCTCCTCAACCTAGACCTGTTAATGGAACTCATACTATTAATAAAGATAATAATCATAATAATACACACCCTCCTTGATAAATGTCCGCTTGACGCAGCTGCCGATCAGCGTGTTTGTGGCCGCCTGGTGCCTGATGACATCCAGTAAAGCAGGTACTTGGGCAGGGTGGCGGAAGGGAATCTTGAAAACCAGCGCTCCTGGCAAAGAGCGTCCATCCTGCACTGGAGCGTCACCGTTCAGGAAGTAGCAGTGCTGCTGGTCGGGCAAAGACTGAGTGTAGACAAAACAATGAAACAGAGTTGAGGTGGAATTCTTTGTTCCTAAAGCATTTTTTGCTAGTGCAAAAACCTGTTACTCTTTGGGTCCACACTGCCATCTTGTTCCTAGCCGATTAAATAAAAACGTAACACTCCTACCATAGTGCTTATACCAATCCAACACCTTTCCGATCAACACTCGGAAGAACAGGAAGCAGGTCTTAAAGGAAAAGTGAAAAATGGCCCACTCACAGCATAGAAACGCATGGCGTGTGTGGGGGTGCACAGAAGGTCTCCCCCCTCCTCCTGCAGGTGACTCCGGACAATGAGCTCGTAGAGGGGTGACAGGGTGGGGGGCGTCTCAAACACAGGGATCCCTAGTGAGGAGAGACGGAGGGTTAACCGACACACAAACAAACACACTCACAGATGTGCGCGAAAGGGCACAGACCACACCAAAGTAAACAAACTAGCCCACACCCAAACACACTAGCCTGGCTGTGCACACAAACACCCCAAAATACATAGCCATGCATGAACAGACTTACACACACACACACACGCACACACGCACACACACACACCGCCCACCTGTAGCGTTCTGCATCCTCTGGATGAAGGAGAAGGAGAAAGGCATAGGCCGATTCATCTTCAGGAAGAAACAGGCTGGGAGGTCAACACAGTTGGAGTTGGTCACGGAGGAAAACGATGGAGTTCTGAGAAAAAAAGAGGACAAACCCTCAGCATGAGTTCAACACTACAAAATAACCTTTATTACAACGTGCATAATACTCACCCCTTGTTGTCCACTGGATGAGAACCTGTGATGAGTGGGGCGATTGGTAGCTTGTAGACTGAAGAGGTCCCCTCCACTGTCACCGATACACTCACGCCCAGAGAACGAGGGACTGCAGAGGTGGAGCGTGGACAAATAGTACCATTTTATTATTGTTATTTCATAGTCTGACTCTAAGCCTTGTCACAGATTAAGTCACATCAGAAAATCCAGCCAAAAACAAATTACATGCTTATAAGGTGTTAGGAGTACCTTACCATTTTATGATTTACATTTTTTCTTTTATTCAGATTTGCTTTTTTCAGAAAGCTGTTCTCACTTGGGTGCACAAAACCCATTACGAGTTATTATGGGTCCACATAACCCCTCCTCAACTTTACTTACTGGGATGATATATTTTTTTTATACCAAAACTTGTTACAGACCTGTTGGCAATTAACCTAATTAGTTGTGAGATGTTCCACCAGAATCCTTTTTTCCATTACACAACTTTTCCAGTATTTTGTTGCCCCTGTACCATCTTTTTTGAAACATGTTATGGGCATCAAATTAAAAGTTGGCATATATTTTTTAGGAAACAATAAAATTTCTCAGTTTCACAATTGATATGCTGTGTTTATACAATTTTCTACATAACATAGGGTTTAAATTTGAACATCATTGCATTCTGTTTTTCTTTCACGTCCAAACCTTTTGGAAAAGGGGTTTTACATACACATAAAAGTACTTAAATTACAAATTACATAATTTCTGGATCTAGTTAGGTCTTTTCAACTAGGGGAAATCTGTGGTGGGCTTCCCTCAGCCCCTCACCATTTGTGTCAATGAAGTTGAGCTGTGTGCCTGTTCCCTCCTCAAACACATCGTACGGGGACACGTAGCATCGCAGGGAGACAAGATGGCCGCCACTCCTGGCAGTGAGAAGGCCCACGCTCCCATGAAGGATGGTCTCCACCGTGTTAGCGTTAGTGGCTAACCTGCAACACACACACACAAGAATGCATTTTGATAGGGAAAACAACACAAATAAGTTTGGGTATGTTTTCCTTGAGATATTGTCTTTAAATATTAGTTTTTAGACAAAGGCCGCAATGCATTTGAAGAAAATACCTGAACATGTGCATCATCTTGGTAAGATCCAGCTCTAAGGACTGAAGTGCCAAGTACATCTTTGTTTTCAGCTTACTAGTGGGAAAGAGGGATAGTGGGAACAGAAAGACATTACATATTTACTTAAAAAGCACTTAATTGGAGTAAACAACCACTCCAATAGGAACTCACTTGTCACCAGGAAGCTTATATAGGTTGACTAGGCCCTTCAGATGTTTGGAGAATTCTTCAAAGTTCTTATCCCTGTAGAGAAATATGACAATAATTCAAACCAGGAATTACTGTGGAAAAGGAGACATGCCGTACCCTGGAGGGCTAAAGTATGAATATATATCTCAAATCGCAAACTCAATTTGCAACCTATCATCAAGAAAGCCTTTTATATAACTTTTTTGAGTAGTTCAAATCAACCAAAAAAAATAACTAATGGAATATTCAGTTTGGTACAGTTTTGGGTCTTTCTCACCTCAGGTGTTGAATCAGCTCTAGACAGCTCTGAAAAACCAAAAATAACTGAATTGAATTGAATGAATTGACGATGAATTACTGATTTCATAGTTCAGACACATGCTGGGTTTTCTCTGTGTAACTAATGTGTAATATACTATTAACTGGCTGGCTCCAACCCTGAATGCGGAGTGACTTCAAGCCATAGATAATGAGCCCAGTATGACAAAAAGATTGCTTTTAACTCATTTATTTTTGTGGTAACCAGTCGATAATAGCTATAAATTTAATTGAAGGTTAATGGTACATCACTTATACATATTGCTTCAATATACAGAGCAAGACGAGTTAAAGTGATGGAAAGTACTGACCGCTGGGTTTTCTCCATGGTGAGCCACCTTCACGTCCACCAGCTGACCAGCAGTGTCCAGCTGCACCTCCACGTAGAACATGTCTGAGGTGATGTAACACTCTGTCCCTGAGGGACTCAGGTGGGAGCCCAGCCTGAGAGATTAGGGGTGGGAGGTTGAATAGAAAAGGGGTAATGTTATTAATACAAAATCATAGGACGACTGACCTGCAATACAGGGAATGAAAGAGCTTACATGTTTTGTCGAGCAATGGATTCCAGGCGATCTGTCATGGAGGGCAGGGAGGAGACTAGAGACAAGAAAAACATACAGATGGATTAAAACACTGCAGAATCCCCCTCGACTATCAATCTAAGAGAGTGCACGACTACCACGATTGCAAAAGTAAAACTATAAAAAAAAAAACATAAATGTTCAACAACAAAAGAAGGCTTGTATATTGTAGATGAAATTGACGCGTGAAAAGAAAAGAAAGTCTCTGTTCTGGACCCTCTTTTCCTGGCCTTCTCACCTTTCAGAGCTTTCTGCAGGGTCTCCAAGCAGGAAAGCAAGAGCTGATGTCCAGCCGCATTCATCTGACCACGTTTCTCCTGTGACGAGTGATGGGGAAAGAGGAGTTGACAGGGGAAAGTGTGAGAAGAGTAATATAAAATAATAATATATATTTTTTTTAAATGATATCGCATATGCTGTATATACAGTGCATTTGGAAAATATTCAGACCCTTACACTTTTTCTACGTTGTTACATTTCCACATTTTATTAAGTTGCACACAATACACCATAATGACAAAGATAAAACTTTTTTTTTTAATGTCTCACAAAAGTTAAACATGAAGTATTATGAACCTTTTATCAGTACTTTGTGTAAGTGCCTTTGGCAGCAATCACAGCTTTGAGTCTTATTGGGTATGCCTCAAACACAACAGAATTTGGGCATCTTCTTTAATTCTTTCTTCTAGATCCTCTCGAGTTCTGTCACAGTGGGTGGGGAGCATTGGTGAACTGCAATCTTCCCCCATTTATATTAAGTCAGGTAAAAGGGGTAACACTAGGTGTTGAAGCTACATACTTATTCTAATGTTTGTTTTAAACAATTGCAAAGTATAGTCTATAGCGTTGTTAGTGAAATTACTTTATCTGTAATAGTGTTAAAGTGAAGACCTACATAAGTCCACAGACTAAAACACAGGCTTTCCAGGGGGTGTGCTTACCTCTACACGGTAACCTTAACCAGATCTATGGCGAGTATAATGGACTTTATGACTTGGTTTTCACTTTGACATGCACAGTGAAATGTGGAACCTTATATAGACCTGTGTGTGCCTTTCAAAATCAGGTCCAATCAACTGAATTTGCCACTGATCCAATTAAGTACTAGAGACATCAAGAAAAATCAATGAATGCATTGGAGCATTTGATGTATCATTAATTAAGGATATGAATCCTTAAGTAGATGACATTTCAGATTTTTGTTATCAATAAATGTGTCACTATCGGGCAAAAATGGCAAAAAAATGCTAAAATATATTTATGTATGTAACACAACAAAATGCAGCAAGAGTGAAGGGGTCTGAATTATTATATATATATATATAATAATATATGGTATATGGCATTCTACAATCTCCTCTTCCACTATCTTCTTACCATGGCCTGGCGCACCACCTTGCTGGTCTCTTGCCATGGCCGCAAAGCGTTGTGTTTGGCATGAAGTCTCTCCAACAAAACATTCACTCGACTTAGCCTTTCTGCTTCTGTGAACAACCCAAGGAACTGGAGTTTCTAAAGTGCAATACATTATATTTTTACAATAAACTTTTAGTAACCTCACGCAACCACCCAAATGTCTCGGAAAGTATTTTTTTTTCAGTCATATAGTAATCGGTTGTAAACAGTCTGGTAATGAGTGCTCAATGGCAGGTATTCCATAAAAACACGAGCAACTAGTTATTTGTTTACACTGTATACTACACAAAACACAGTGCAGTTTCTCGGTGCAACTGCCATCAACAGCTAACAAAAGGCGCTTATATCCTAAACACCCGAACGTCAACCGGTAAAATGAACCACTGAACCACGTTTCACAACCGTATTGTCTATTGCTAAGAAGGTTGTCGATCTCTGGATAACTGTTGTGGCATTACAAACCAGCTCAAATGGCTTGTACACGATTTGAATGAGACTCAGTGTGGCTGGCTAGTTAGCTACATGTTCTACCGACTACAGTACAACGCTACAACATTATGGTGAAAAACACGTCTGCTTTTGTAAATTGGTAATTAATTACACAATAATTAAACAGTAACCATCAATCCCTGCAAATAAACATTACATTTAAAGAACCATAATGAAGTTCCCAAATTGTTAGCCTAAATAGCATTAGCATTTGTTTTGACATCTAATAACCGATATTTTACTACAGCGTTACCAGATTAACTCCGATCACCCAGATATGATCAAACGTACCTGTCCCTTCTTCAGCTTTTACCCGATCAGCAATAGCCTGGTTCGTCCCAGATTGTGTTGAAAGAGTAAGTTCTCTTGCTGGACTTGAGCTACTGCCCTGCAAAGAAACCGCCGCCATCTTCGCTAGTTACCTTTTTTTGCTAGCTACTGTGTCGCTTCGCTTTGGGCTTCCGTAGTGTGTTCCGTGTGGCCAAGCCAGCGACTTGGTCGGGGTAGGAATGAATAACTCCGTGGATTGGAAGAAGTTTTGCAAATGGTCCTGGTAAGAAGTAACCACCAAGTTAAAAACACAGTAAATTCAAGTTTCACGTAAAGATTGCAAATGCAACTACAATCTCACAAGCCGAGGGAAACAGAAGTGTAATGACTACGTACGAACACCAGAGGGAGGTCTTAGCAAGTCAATATTTTAATTGTTTGCTTTATATAGTTAACGCTTAAAACCAATCAAACAAATCATTACTTAACTAAGCAGTTTGTGTTTTAATTTTCATGAATTAGTTATGATACAATATAGTCTGGTTTTACTGCTAGTCTTAGCTTTACAATAAGACAATTTGTATTGTATAAAATAGAGCATTTAACGTAAATAGCATAAAAGACTGCAAAGGATTCGATTTGTATAACTGGAGAAACCACCAACCTCTCAAAAACATTGTATTTACCTCTCTTGACGTTTTTTTCTCTTATTCACACACTCACAAAAACACGCGCACACACACACACACCTGATACTCGCTGGGCAGCTGAGCCTACGAGTGTGTGTGTGTGTGTTGGGGGGGGATTGATTCTCTCATCAGCCGTGATAACCTGTTTAAGAGGGTGAACACTTCTGTTGGTGGTGCTTCCTTATGTGTCTGTGTGATGTCATTTTGCAATATACCGTATGGTTAGACAGTGATCAGCACACCAAAAATGCTCAACAGCAAACCAAGAAGAAAGAGCAAGCAAGAGCTACAGAGAAAGAGACCAACAGGAAAAGAGGTAATCACAGAGAGAAAAGGGAAGAGAATAGAACAGATTGGGATTCACAGTCAGAGACAGTAGACAGGAGACAGACAGACTGAGAAGGAGAAGAGGGAAGCTGCAGTGCTTGTAATTGATGTGCCCACCAGGAGCTAGCTAGCTGGCTGGTAGAGGGATGGGGGTAGGAAGGAGGGAACGTGGAGGTGGGCATCGGTGCCAAGACAGCAGCGGGATAAAGGGAGGCCTGGGCCTCGGGGAGTGGGCCGCTGCACCGCACGGGCAGACTGGTCGGAAACTGTGCCATCAATCAGGGGGTAGTTCACCCTGCCATGCCAGCGGGGACCCCCCTCTGAGCTGAGGGGTACAGGGGGTAAGGCTGGCGCAGTTGGTAAGCCCTCCCTTAACCTCCTAGTCTGTGTATCACTGCCAGCGAGTAGCGTGGTGAGCAGGCATGCAGGCAGGCTGAGAGCGGGTACAGTAAGGAGTTGATGATCCGCCGCCATTTTGAGAGAGCGTCCCGATTTTTGTGATCCACAGCATTTCATTTTTGGTGCTCTAGAGGAGCAAAGACATTGTGATAAAATGGAGACTTTTAATTGTTGGTACTTCAGCTATAGTGACGCCTTTTGCTCAACTTTGCAACAATAAAAGGAAATCTCTAATCTTTCCGATTGCCTTTGTTTTGCATTATAATAGGCCTGTCTTTTTACTACTTTTCACAATATAGTGCACTGTTTTCTGTAGTAAATGCTGCTGTGTGCTAATCTAGGAGTAAAAGTAAAAGAATGATTAATGTGAAGACAAGGTGGAAATGCAGCCCAAATAAGATTTCTGATGTTCAGGAAATTACCTGGAAAATATAGTTTACTAAGCAATCAAATAGTTAACAGTGATAGAAGCCACTCTAATGCTACATTATTAATAAAAATATAACTAACTTATAAAAATCACCAACATCCATTTTAATTGCTTTAATCCAAATTGCTGTAAAATGGTCTCTTTGGGGAGATATGTTTCCAGAACGTTTGATATTAAACACAAAAGCTATGTTTTTGGTGAGAATAAACATCTGTTCTCCAAAATAGCATGTCTCTTGTCTACAACAAAAGCATTAGAGAAGCATAGGGAATTCTGCCGAAATAAGGAAAAGATTAACTAAGGAAAGGGAGAGTTACTGCTAGTACTGTTTGTTCACTCATTTCTGGTGAATGTGGTGGTCTAACCACTGGCAGCTCATCCATCAACCATGGGTGGCACTCCACATTTGGAGCCTGACCAAAACCTCCTCTCCTCCATCCACCCCTCCCTTCCTTGCTTCCTTCTTTTCTAGTTATTGCTGTATCATCCATTCTTGTACCGCTTCCCTATGTCATTTTCTGGGTTTACATATCTGCTGGCCTGTCACGGTGGTTGAAAGTTGGCACTTTTAACTCTCAGTAAGGCGTAGCAGACAGAGCATAGTGTGTAAGAGTGGTGCAGAACAGTATGCTTCGTAACCTGTTTTCGACAGCAATGTCAACTTATCAAGGGCAGGCACGCGTAAATAAATGTACCTGCAAAACATTGTTTAAAACGTACATGTTTTTTGGTTTACAGCCTTGTTTCTTCACAACAGCTCCCAGTTGACGTGGGACAATCAAGGTGGAGATATTTGTCTTCCGAAGCATATCCAATGCTGTTTGGTTTTTTATCACTCTGCTCGCTCTATTAGGAAGTCTAAACTGAAATCATGACGAGCCCGAAGGAATACACGCTCAAGCCTTCTACTTTGATTGAGCGCACAGGCCCCCAAGCCAGCATAGGCAATCACGTTTGATTACGACCCGCCTCCCGAACCCAGACAGTGCTGTCCAATTGCAGTGCCCTCTGCAGGACCCTATGGCAAATCCACAAGCCGGATTGAACCCAGGTATCCCAATAATACGGCAAACTGCAAATAGTTTACTTTAACGCTGTGCCATTCAGGGGTCTGTATTTCCAAAGCATGTTTTACCAGAACATCATGGATTACATGCTATTATGAAAGTTGGTCATCATCCAGTTGTGACTGTCATTTGATTTTTGTATGTTATACAGATATTGTTTGTCAATTATATCATTCTGACCGTTAAGGTTTTAATTTTCAAACCCCTACCAAAAAATGACATACATTTTAATCCATGTAATTATTCCTATTTCCTTTTGCAATGGGATTATTGTTCTGCTTTGTGAAACTGACTCTAATTAAGATACAGCATCTATAAGTGCTGTTTGTTGAACATGTACCGGTCATAATTCATTATCACCTGCAGCAGGGCTGCCCAACCAGAAATATGTCTTGCAACATGTGTCTTATGTTTATTCTGTACAAAGCTTTAAACAATGAGGCAAGTTGCACTGGTCCATTTAATGTTACTATGTGATGAAATCTTTGGAAGAAAACATTTGTAAGTATAAGAATATTTTCTTATGACACCAGGTTGCATCGTGTAACAATCTGTGAGAATTTGTGAGGAGGGTATTGTGGGACAAGGTAAGTAGTGTTGACAGGTGGCCAAAGCTCAGCTCGTGGAAGGGAGGGAGAGGGGTGAGAGACAGCGAGAGAGAAAAAAGAAAGACAGCCAGCTAGCAAGGGAATGAGAAAACAAACCTGCGTGAGAGGTTGAGAACGAAAGACTGAAAGAGTCTATGAAAGAAAAAGATTTGACAAAATTCATTGAAGCTTTACGCTTGAAAGAAAGGGAAAGGCTGACAAAACTCTCAAAAATTCTCACACAAAAAACCCTCACAAGAGAAAATGGAAAAAGGTGACGATGAGGAAGAAAGTAGGAGAGAGACTGAGCGAGCGAGTGAGTGAGGAGATGGAGTAGTGGTGAGAGGGCAAAAGGGAGGTAGAGGCAGAGAAACTCAGCAGCTGTCGACCTAATTCCTCTAACACAGTGCTTGTGCTCTGATTAAGAAAGCGATCTGGCCTTTAATTTCCTCCTGACACAGCTAATGCTCTATATCTCAATTGCTGCATCCCTGCTAGGTTCTTCTCCACTCGCCCGGACTACGTGGCTGCATTGGTCCTCATTTACCCAGCTAATGCTCACTACTACGATAACACTAGGTAGTAGCCTAGTCTATACAATCCACTTAGGATACAATTACTTATAAGATTGCGTGTGTGTCTGCACGTTCGGGAGGGATCGTAAAGGTATGGTGGCGTTGCTAGAGGAGCCAGGTTGTGAGCAGACCGCAGCAGTGGCAGAAGCTAGCAGACTGCCAATGGAGAATTAAAAAAGAGTGGAGCAATGCCAACACAGTCCCAGGAGAAAATGGAGGTCTCAAAAGAGGAAGGGAGAGGAAAAAAACTGTAAACGAGAGAGTAATGAAAAGACTTCTACACCCTCACATGATTACACCGTTTTCATCAGATACGCATATCAAGACAAGTGAAAAGCAGAATACAATCTCAGATTGTCAGAGAAAGAAGGATTCTGATGTGCAGAGAGAAAGAGCAATGGTATGAGAGAGAGAGGAACAGACAAATTGGAGAGCGAATTGAACAGAGACAAGACATTGAGTCGGTGTGAGGTACATAGAGGAGAGAGAGAACCAGACAGAGGCGCTGAGGGCGAAAGATGACAGAGCAAATATATCTCAGAAAGTATATCTCTCGTAGTGTGGTGGGGATGGGTTGGTGGGGGGCGAACCATCCCTCTTAATGTCACCCATCCGTCATCGCCGTCAAAGCCTTTTACACCGGTCCGTGTACCGGGCGTCGCCCCCTCACCTCGGTGGCATTACCCCGCTGCGTTCCTCTCACGTTTCCTCATGTTTTGGTTTTTGTTTGGATTTTTTTTCCCCACTTTCCCCTGCATTCTCCTCTCTCCCCACGCTTTTCAACGGAGAGTCGTGTGAACGCCTTATGCAAATGAGATGGTTATTACCCCACTGCTCATCAAGCCGCGCGGAGGAGACATTAATAGGCTGATGAATATGCATGCGAATTTGTTAATTAACTTAATTATTCTGCTGAAAATGCATTCGTCTTCCAAGGACATCTTCCCCAGGATTCCAACCTGCTCCGCTCATTAGTCATGCAATATTTCATACGCAGTGAGAGGAATAGAGAGAGAGAGGAAGCGAATGAGGGTGGCATGGGCGTCAGAGAGTGAGGAAGGAAAAGGTAAGGAGTCAGAGAACGTTCGAGAGGTGAGTGGAGGGTAAGAGGGAGAAACCGAGGGAGAAAAACTAAGGCGTGTTTTTTTGGAGACTAGGTATGGTAGACGTTAGATAACACACTAATGAAATGTAAAGTTACTTGATATTAACAGTATCAACCAGATTAAAATACTCTCTACACTTAAAAGATTTGTATCCCCTGAATACTCAACTGTGTCCCCTCTACCGTTCAAGCGTTCATTGAATTCTTGCCTTTTGGTTATTGTCTCTAGCCTCTACTTCGCTGCTTATATCCCCCTAATTGCTTATTAAAACCCTCTTAAATGAACTTTTTGTGCCAACTTTCCAACACATTAATTAATTGTTGTAGCCAATTAAGTGCCGTTGTGCAAATGAGCCTCATCACAAATGGTCCTGTAGGGCTGCCCCCTCCCCTCACTCTCTCACTGCACACCACCCCACATCCCAACCCCCCCCACCCGTGCACACACTTCCCACCAGCCTGTCTTCCCAGAATCCATTGCAGATCGACATGCTAGTTGCCACGGAAAATCACGCCCCAAACCCGACAGTCTTCCATCGATGCCTTTCCCCGTTGTCGCCTTTCTGGACATTTAATTTTAATACCGCTGGATAGGCCACAGAAGCATGTATTTAAATTAGTCAACATGTTATATAGATCGAGCATTACTACATTAATGGAAAAGAGCACAGTTCTCTCTTGCTTCGAATGAAAATTACAAAATCGTCCAGACAGATTACAGAGCCGGTGAAAGTCCCATTGGTGTGGCGAAGAATTTTCCACTTACGTTCATGAAAACATACGTGACATTATTTTCTGATTTGTTCCTTCGACATCAAGCCAACACCCTGTTTGGTTCTCACATTAATCTTGAATTTCAATCAAACCACTGGGAATCATCGGGTGCTCAACAATTTTTTTATTCTTGGTCTTTCACCTGAATTGACAGACTTGAGAACTGTATTTTTTATTAAATCCTCTCAACATAACACAACTCCATATACGCTTACAATATAGGGCCCTCATAAATGTATCTGGCACTGTTTTCTGTGTCCTCCGAGGGGACAGGTTGAGCAAAAAAGTCATTGAGTTACCCTTTTGGCATGGCTTCATTTTTACCCCCAAGGTGTTAAGGGGGAGGTTGGAGGGGGTTGAACAACCTCACCCTTATTAGAGCAGAGCTTAGCAGATGAAACATTCATGAGATGGATCAACACCCAACACCACATGCATGCTCTACTCTAGTATGGACCTGTGTACATTTGTTTTCTAAACAATAGAAATATGTAAACTTCCAATACTAAAGAGTAGCTAATATCTAGCTACTTTAGTTGTGGTGGAAACTGATGTCACCATAGGCCATGTATGGGGACAATATAAATGGACAGATAACGACCACACCAAACACGTGACACAAATAGCAAGGACTGTAAATCCAAATGAAAATGCTTTATATTTTGTCATATTTTGCCATATCAAGATACTTTAGTTGTGGTTAAAGCTATGGTGACTCCTATGCTTTTATTTTGTGCTGTAACTAGAGGCTACATTCACGTGTGTATTGTAAATTCTTTCAGATACAAATGTGTGTTATGCTGTGTGTTGATTAATGTAGATGCGTGTGTGAATGTGGTCCCTTGTTTGCACATGCTAAAGCGTGTGTTTGTACCTGTGCGTGTGTGCCTGTGTGTATGTGGGCTGGCGAGGAGGCTTGAGTATGAAGTGATCCGCGCTAAAGCCTCCTGTTTGGTGCCACCCAGAGCCGGGCTAGAGAGGTGGCTTATGGGTAGGAGGCAGAGAAGTTTTGAGAAGAGAGGAGTGGGGGTGGGGGGGCGTAGCAGATGGCACGCCACGCTGCGAGGGCCGTCGGCTGGCATTGGTGGGGGGGGTTATGTAGGGAGGGCACATAGATAAATGGGGGGGTGCTTTTCCCTGTAGTGCCAGCAGACATGGGGGGATATTGTGTGCACGCACGTGTGGGTGGGTGTGTGTGTGTGAAACAAAATGTGTAATTTTGACCCCCACCTTCCTCTACCTCCCAGAAATCAAGTCATGGACATGGATGAGGCCTTTGACAATATCAGAGTGAGAATGAGAGATGGAAATCAGGTACCCTTGTGACCAACGCAACCATATATTGTCGCCATTTTCAACTGCCAATGTTGTTCATCATACTCTATACAGACTGGGAGCCTGCGTATCGACATAATCAGTAGATTTTTCACCAATCGCGTTTCACCTCCTGTCTTAAAATGACATTCTGTTTTGCTGATTCGTTTTACTCACACATTTATACTGCTCTTCTGTGCTTGCTTGCCATATTGTATGCGCTGCATTACGCATCCGAGCAGTCAATGTCAAATCTCAAGGGTAGGCCTAATTCCCAGAGATGGTGGCCTAAAAGTCTGTTTGTTCAAGACCATTGTTAACATGTCAAAGATTGTAAAGCCACAAAACCTCCTGTAAAACAAAAATTTGCCGTCACACACTCCCACACATGTTCGCCCCTACCTACTGCCACCATATACACACACACAGACGTGCGCTTACATGTCTCACAAACATTCCCTCATTCCACGCACACACACAAACCTCCAATTAAAGCGTTCGCCTGCAAACCCACCGGCGTCCACACTATAGCGAACAGATGTTGTGGAATTTAAGATGCGAATGTCCTCTCCCCCCGACCACCACCATCCCCTCCGCTCAGCCCCCCCTTCTAACTCCCCCCTTTTCCCCCACCCCCCCGAGCTGGCCTGGCGCGGGTGTGCCATGTGGCACTCCATTCCCCCTGGCACCACCGCTCCAACTGTGCCAGCTCTGCCGCGTCTGGCAGCTGCCGAGTGGAAAGCCATGCAGGAGTCGGGATAACCAGGAAAAACACAGACAGACCGATAGTGTGTTCTGTAGGTCTACGTGTGTATTTTTGCATTGTTTTCCCATTTGAAGGATGTATGGAATGCTGCCATATTGTTAAACTTCTGCTGAATAGTTAAACTGAAGCATTATGGTGTTTGTATGGAAGATACAAGTCTCTGTTTGTAGGGTCTAGATGGTTTGTGTTATAAAAGGACAATCAGGAATAGTATTTTGATCTTGGTTTTACATTGGGATACAGATTATACATTTATTTTTTGCATCCTGTATGCTGATTGGTTGATGGCTGCTAATCAAAATTGCCAAGTAGGGTTGCCCCTACAAGGAATTTGCTATGGTGGAAGTGGTACTTTAAAACAGTAAGTAAATAAAATAATGCAGTAAGAATACAAACTAAACAGTAAGCAAAAAAATTTATGAACACAGTAAATAGGAAGTGTGGATGACATGTAGTTGCATAATAAGGCAATGTGCAAGACAGTAGTCAGGTACTCAAAGAAGTTCATAACGTAATTATTTGCAAAAATCCATGGCCAATGGATCGTACAACTTCCAGTTGAACTCTGAGCATACATAGAAGAATGTTAGCCTATCTCAGAGAGGAACCATTTCTGTTATAACTTGCAACCAATGTTTCTGTTTAGCTTTTCTCTCTTAGAACAATCCAAATAAAACTAACAACAGGCTTTTTATCTGGTGGAAGAAATAAATGAATATACTAATTAATTTATTGTTTCCTGGCACTCTGCTTCAAGTCATGCCTAAGCGTCACCCTTAACCATGTTTTATTCACTATAATCTACAGGTTTGAGTGTTATCTTGACTAAAGCCTCCATATGCAGTCTTTGTAATCGTATTTTGAAAACGTTATTGCATTTTTTAAATAAATCTCTGTGTGTTTCTATTAAATAAAAATAAGTAAATTAACCTTCTTTTGACCCTTGAAATGCTCTGTCTCATGTGGGTACTAGTAAAAAAGGAAGACAATATACAGGACCGATTGGCTGGAAGGATGGATAACAGTCCACCCAGATGAACAGTCATTGGTCAATTACAATCACAAAATGTGGCCTAAGGTTCTATACCCCCTGAAGAGACCGAAAGTCTTTTCAGGGGGTAAGAGTTTTTTAGAAATGGCTACAATTTTTTGCAATTTTCTCAAAGTGTAATATAGTCACAAATATAAATAAATCAAGTTTTTGACAACATTGGGCCTTAAAATAGTGTGAGGGTATGGTTATGCTTGTATGCAAGCATACTAAAATCTACGTGTTTGTATGCAAATGTTTGCAAAATGTGTGTGTGTGTGGGTGTATATTTGCATTGCATGTCACAACGACCGTCTGCAGTGAGTTGCCAATGCACATGGGAATGCTCATGTAATTCCTGTTACCATGGAGATGTCCGAGCACATTTGTAATGAAATCCAAACTTAAGAGAGATTAATTCACAGGAATCTGCTGATTTATTCATTGTTGTGGATGTTGATTTACTCTCCCATTCACTATGATGTGGTATTGGAAATGTAACAACGCACATAATCACTTCTAACTGTTATAACTTGTGGTTATCTATGTATGTGCCTGCAATATTTTTTTGTAGGTTCCACATAACATTAAAGTGGGACCTAGCAGTTAAAATACTAACTGTGTTTTCACTGCTCCTGTTTATGTTAAAAGCTTAAAGATGGGGCTGGAGAAATAAAATTATGCATGAAAGTTTGTGGTCAGACATGGACAAAATTAAAGTTTCAACCATGTTCTGAGGGTTTGATAAAGTTACCTTCATCTACAAACATTGGGATAAAATCATCAGAGATTTTGGGTTCTGATTGGCTATGACAGTTAACTATGCTCATGAGGCCTTTACAGCATATTTCAATATTGCACTTGATACACTGCTTAAAAGAATTAAGGGAGTAATTAAATCACACAACGGGTCTCGATTAATAAAATATACTAAAGATCAAAACTTTTTCTGTACATTGTGTAATTTGTTGAGAACAAAATATTGTAACAACGGTCAATGGAAACCAAAATCACTAACCGATACAGGGCTGGATTCAAAACTCACACCAAAAATCAAAGTAAACATTTGAAATTACAGGCTGTTCCAACTTGTGAGAAATTCATTACAGCAACTCATAATGTGACTCAATAGTGTATATGGTGTATATGGCCCCCACGTGCCTGTATGCACTTCCGAAAACATCTGGCCATGCTCCTGATGAGACAGCGGATGTGGTCCTGAGGGATCTCCTCCCAGACCTGGATCAGGGCATTAGTGAGCTTCTGGACAGTCAGTGATGCTACTTGACGGCATCAGATGCACTCAGGGACGATTTTAGGTTTGGGAAACGAAAGGCCCAGTCAATGGTTAAAATGCCTTTGTCAACCAGGCAATGCCTACACACTCTGGCCACATGAGGCCAGGCCTTCTCCTGCAGCAGCAGGACCGTTGGCTAGCATGTGGAGGTCTGTGCGATGTGGAGGTATGTGTGACCCTCCCCTGACCATTACTGTACTACAGTCAAACTGGTCATGCTGGATGATGTTGCAGGCAGCATAACGTTCACCACAGCGTCTCCAGACTCTTTCACGTCTGTCATGTGCTCAGTGGGAACCTGCTCTCTTCTGTGAAGAGAACGCTGCGCCAATGGCGGACCTGACAATTCTGGTATTCTCTGGCAAATGCCAATCGAGAGAATCATTTTGTAGGGCTCTGTCTGTGCTCCTCCGGTTTTTCCTTGCACAAAGGAGCAGATACCGGTCTTGCTGCTGGGTTGATGCTCTTCTACGGCCCTGTCCCGCTCTCGTGTTTAATGGCCAGTCTCCAGGTAGCTCCTCCATGCTCTTGAGACCGTACTGGGAACACAGCAAACCTTCTTGCGATGGCACGTATGGATTTGCTATCCTGGAGGAGCTGGACTATTTGTGCAGCCTGATTAGGCTGGTAGCATGAGGCAGGTACCGCCTCACACATTTCCCCAGAACGATTGTATCTATTCCCAATAGAAAAGTTCTCCAAATGTATCTGATTTATCATGAATGAAGCTGTTTCAGCCATTGCTATAGAATAATAATTTCAGGAATATCCATCCAATATCTTAAGATGATCCTTTTAGCTGCAATACATCATTCATTCTTGTTTCAGACAAGCTTATTTCTAAAGCTTATTTGAGTTTAATTTTGACTATTTTAATCTAAAACAAATCACAGCACGATACAGTAATTGTAAACCAGAAATGCTTTGACACAAGATAAAAATGTCTGCATCCGAACTTTAAACAAGAAATAAAAGACAATGGAAGAAAAGCACCATTTGAATGCCATGGTTGGACATGAGGCAGGTACCAGTAGTGACAAGTACACTAGCATCTGCTTCATAAGTAACAGCTGTAAATCAGTTTTCCAAACCCTTATGGTAACCTAAAATGGAGGAATGGTACAAATTGTGCCGTAATATCAAAATGGTTAATCAGATATGAAAAGTAAAGGTTTGAGTAAGGAACAGAAGGGGTCAATTTAAGAGAACACTCCAAATTGAACTCTTTTGTTCCACATCTTTTTCCGCTACTGAGGGCCTCTCTCCAATAGTCACGGTTCGCAACTGTTGTTGGGTCTCACTGATGTGGCAGGACGTGACAGAGAAAACAAATCCGTCCGTAACTGGAATTGATTATTATTCAAAATTATTTAAAACAATATTGCTCTTCTGTAGACTATCTTGGGATTAAATAATTGCAGGAACTGCCAAGCATACATTAGACTATATTCATCAAAATGTATGTGTTATAGAGGATAATTTGTATTATGCCTATATATATTCCCTATTGATAAAGGCATACATATAGTTATTTGCATAATTTTAGTATGCCTATACATGTTTGTAAACATATTGGTTAGTTCACCTATTTTGTATATCAATTACATGTCCTGACATCATCCATTTTGGATATCGATTATGTGGCGTTGAGATAACGTAAGGAGCTTTTTCTCTGGTAAGTTTTCCCGTCAATACCTCTGTTTGGCTGATACAGGTGTAGGGAGGGGTCTACCTGTCCGAAGTTATAAAATTGTCTGTATGTGACGTATCTGTGTCTTTCGTCTGGGAACTGTTGTCTCTTTGTTTTCATTGAAATTTGAATTAATTGGACTTTACCCGCGAACCTAGCAAAGCGTGAGTTTTGAATTGACCACTTTCGTGTTAATAAGGCTTGTTCTTTTGTCTGAAAAAGGAACAGGAAAGTAGTTTTTGCTGAAAATTAGATGGCCCAAGCATTGTTTGAGACAACTTTGTCATTGTGTTGTGCAAAACTTCACATTTCAGAGTAGCCTTTTATTGTCCCCAGTAAAAGGTGCACCTGTGTAATGGTCATTATGTTTAATTAGCTTCTTGATAAGCCCACTGTCCGATGGATGGTTTATCTTTGCAAAGAAAAGGTTTTTATTATAAGGAATGTAAACAAATTAATGCACAAAGTTCAAGATAATATAAGCTTTTTTTGCAAATGGATTATTTCTGGGATATTTTAGATTTATATGAGACATCAGACTAACACAACATAGTGTTTATATTTAAGTTTCAGTTAAAAGAGAGACATTATTTGGTATTAAATGTTTTTGATTTTGTTGGAGAAAACAAATTCTGAATGCCATATAGTTTGTTGGTGAATACATAAACTCATGAGTCATAACTGAATAATATAACAGGTGTTAATCAAATTAGTTGTTAAAGATGTTTAAAGGATTACCAGGGCCCATTCATAATCCAATATATTTTTTTATTATTTTAACAGGATTTAAAAACATCTAGTCACAAACCAAATGTGTATCCTACATGCTAGTGTGAATTAGTTGTAGTTAGCTTCATTTGTCTTCCACTTCTTAGAGAGAGAATAAAAATACAAATAAAAAATTCACTGTGGCGCACTGAAGAAAAATGCTTAACAGTAAAAAAAAAAGGTGTTTACTTAATGCTAAGGTCACATGATATCTCCCCAATTTTGTGCTGAACCCTCTATTCTCTTCTCTGGCATGAGAATTCTGGCTCGTTTGCGTCCTAATCTCGTTTGATCTAAGGGGTGATGAGAAGGCGATGGAGCCTGCTGTGTCAACACTCCATCTCAAGCCTCACACCAGGCAACACAAATGTGTTTGTTCCTCTTGTGTAAGAGATAGAAGAGCAGAAAGGTGCGGAGGATGACAGAGTCATGGGGGGCGTCGGGTAAAGCGATATGGAAAGGGAGATGAAGGCACGGGAACACTCGGGTGTCATGAGAGACATGGGGGGGGTGAAAAGATATAGACTGACAACACGGTAGATGGGAGAGAAGCTGAGAGAGACTGGGAGAGTGAAAAAAAGATTGGAGAGACAGACTGAAAACACGATAGATTGGAAAGGAATTGGGTGAGACTGGGAGGGTAGAAAGAGAATATGTGCCCATTTTGACAACCTAAAGCTAATCCAGGACACAAACCTGTGCCAACAGCAGAACTCACAAATGCAGAAACTGGTGCTTTAACCATTTGTCTGCCAGGAAATATTGCAAAGACGTGCAAGGGAAACTGCATAAATAGCCAGGTGTTTAAGTTTCACTTACAGCTCATAGAAAAGAATGGTCCACCCACCATATGTTCTCAACACCCGGTGTGCACATGCAAGCATGAAAGAAGTAGCTATATGTCAACCACACTGTGTGGGCATTCAAATTGTGCTTTTCTTCCATTGTCTTTAATTTCTTGTTTAAAGTTCGGATGCAGACATTTTTATCTCGTGTCAAAGCTTTTCTGGGTTACAATCACTGTATCATACTGTGATTTGTTTTAAATTATAATTGTCACAATGAAACTCAAATAAGCTTGTCTGAAACAAGAATGAATAATGTACCACAGCTAAAAGGATCATCTCAAGATATTGCATGGATATTCCTGAAATAGATATTCTATAGCTATGACTGAAACGGCTTCCTTCATATGATACATCTTTTTTATAATTCCAATTTGCATATACTCCAGAATGTCATAAAGAGTGATCCAATGAAATGCAATTATTAGCAAACACCCTCTTTGCCATGAAAATGCACCTTCAAATAAATTTTCCACTGCATTTCAGCCCAGAAACAAAAGGACCAGCTAACATCATATCAGTGGTCCTTTCGTTCACACAGGTGAGAGTGTTGACGAGGACAAGGCTGGAGATCACTCAGTCATGCTGTTTGAGTTAGAATAACAGACTGGAAGCTATACAATCATTGTTCTTCTTCTGTTAACCATGGTTACCTGCAATAAAACATGTACAGTCATCATTAATTGCAGAAAAGAGTGTCAGGGCAAGGATATTGCTGCTAGTAAGATTGCACCTAAATCTACCATTTATTGGATCTTCAAGGAGAGAGGTTCAGTTGTTGTGAAGAAGGCTTCAGGATGCCCTAGAAAGTCCAGCAAGCGCCAGGACCATCCCCTGAAGTTGATTCAGCTGCGGAATCAGGGCACCACCAATGCAGAGCTTGCTCAGGAGCATGCACAGTGAGTCAAAGACTTTTAGAGGATGGCTTGGTGTCAAGAAGGGCAGCAAGGAAGCCACTTCATCCAGGAAAAACATCAGGAACAGACTGATATTCTACAAAAGATACAGGGATTGGACTGCTGTGGACTGGGATAAAGTAATTTTCTTCTGAATCCCCTTTCCAATTGTTTGGGTCATCTGGAAAACCGCTTGTCTGGCGAAGAGAAGGTGAGCGCTACCATCAGTCCTGTGTCATGCCAACAGTAAAGCATCCTGAGACCATTCATGTGTGGGGTTGCTGCTCAGCCAAGGGAGTGTGCTCACTCACAATTTTGCCTAAGAACACAGCCATGCATAAAGAATGATACCAAAACATCCTCTGAGAGCAACTTCCCCCAACCATCCAAGAACAGTTTGGTGACGAACAATGCCTTTTCTAGCATGAAGGAGCACCTTCCCAAAAGGCAAAAGTGATATCTAAGTTGCTCGGGGAACAGAACATCAACAATTTAGGTCAATGGCCCGGAAACTCTGCAGACCTTAATCTCATTGAGAACTTGTGGTCAATCCTCAAGATAGCATGCCAGGGCGAATTGCAGAGTCTTGAAGAAGAAGGGTCAACACTGCAAATATTGAATCTCTACATGTACTTAATGTAATTGTCAATAATATCCTTTGATATTTATGAAATGCTTGTAATTATGCTTCAGTATACCATAGTAACATCTTACAAAAATATCTAAAAACACTGCTGCAGTAAACTTTGTGTAAACAAATACTTTTGTCATTCTCAAAACTTCTGGCCACGACTGTACAATTGTGACAATAAAAAAAGAAATGTTTGCGTAGTTGGAAACATAAAAAAAAATACCCAAATGTAAATCACAATGATACCGAGTTCAGGTTACTATGGGTTGGGACTCCTTGGAGTCCAGAAAAGCCATACATTGAATGTTGTTTGTTTATAAAGCCATCCTACAAAAACTCCTAATTACCTTTCCTTGAAAATAATCTGGAAAATTAATGCATATCACATTTGCTCTCAAGAGTGGCTTTTTGTGGCACAATCCTGGAATGTTCTATAGGATGACGTTTTAGGTTGAAGGACCTTGTGTTCATAGCAGAGTATAAACATTTATTGACTGCCCAGTGATTTGTATTTGTTATATTTATTTGTTGTTGTTTTAAATGTTTTATGCTTGTTCCCTATGTTTTATTTTTTTATTATTTTTGTTTATTTCTATTGTTAAACAGGGCACCACTGTAAATGTTGAATTACCTTGTATAAATAAAATAAAATACAAAAATGTAATAAAAATAATAAATATGTCACCGATCCACAATTTTTTTTTTTTAATGCAATATAAGAATATTTCCCTATAATAAAAATCACTTTAGAAATGAAATTATTTATTATTGTTAATAATGTAGTATTTTTTTAAAAGTTATTGAAAAGTTTTCTTTGTCAACCTTGGATGCTGATTGCTAGCTAGCTACAGACAGCACAGTAATATAGTAGTGAGTACTTAAGTCAACTAACGTTTGCTAAGCAACTGTGGTTGTTCATCTCCAATAATTGGTTTAAACTGTAGTTGATGCCATTAGTAATTAGTTAGCTAAGGCATGATGTCTGTCTGCTAAATGACATGAAAAAACAAGCAAAAGTAGATGACGTCATCATGTGTGCTTAGGTGATTGGCTGAAAGTCATTAAGACAGTCTACTATATTACAAGATGTCGACTAGTGGTCTCTCACGTTTGTGGATCATTGACCTGTGACCTAAACTCGGAACGTTACTGCCAAAATATTGAGCACAAATGAAAACCGATCTAACCACCAAATTTGCTCTACAAAAGTTCACTTGACAACTCTAACATGAATGTTGACTGACAGATCTGGTTGCATTTATACCAATGCTATTTTAGAAATATGAGTCATGTAGTGCGAGTTTGTGGATAGTGACTTACATTTGTAGATTTTGTGAGTTTAATGCTGTGTATATATACGAATCAAGGTTTCCTATCATGGATTTAGTGCTGTGTATTTACGGATCATGGCTCACATTTGTGAGTTGTATGCAATGAACACAAAGATTTGGCAGTATTCTGTCTCCATATAAAGATGCCTGCCTGGCTGTCACTGCACCAATCGTTCGGACTTGCAGCAGCCAAGGATTCAACAGTTCAAGTAAGATATTATATGGATTTATGTTATGATTTATTTTCAGCATATGATTTTTCTAAGACTCCGGTTGATGGAGAAATGTGTTGAAATGGAAAATAATGTGCAATACAGTGGCCTAACAACATCAGCTAGCTAAAACGTCTTCATAAAGACCTGTTGGTTTACTATGCCTATTTCCTATGCGTGTTGTATAGAAAGTTGTCCAGCTATAAACACTTTTAGAAAACGCTAACTTACTGTAGTTATGTTATTTATAGCTTTGTAACCCTTTGTCTTTATTTAAGAAGACTGATAATCTTGACAATTAGCTTTTTCACTTGATGTAATTAACGTTGCTAGCCCATATTAATGTAAATGATGACAGGTAATTGACAATGGCCCGTTAAAAAATGTTTTAGCTAGTAAAGAAACGTTGGCTTGGCTCACATGGGGTCTTGTTTATACACGCTGGGCTTGACTGGACTCCAGTACTAGTGCACCTTGGTGCACATGCCTTAAATTTTGTCGGAAGTAGGCTCTTGAAACAGGAACTAGTTTAGATAGCACCGATAAATCTGCGGATGCGACAATGTGCAGATTACAACCCTGTTGTGCTATATATGCAAAGACAAATTTTAACACAAATCTCAAGCGAGGAGATTAATTTGCGAGGTATAATGAGAGGTTTAAAACAATCTCATTATAAGTTCCAATGCAGCATTTCATTAAATCTCAAAATATTATATTTTCTGGGTAACATGGAAAAACTTGCTCAAAATTATTATGTCAAAATAATATAAATGTTCTTATTAATAGTTTCTCATCCAGTAATATTGATAAGTAGTGTGTAGGGGCTAAATGAAAAGTAGAACTGTTTAATAATGAACTCTCTCTCTTATTTGTTTATATCCAAATGTAACACCTTGTGATGTCATGAGGAAGGCCCAAACTCCATCTCACCAATGCAGGCTGTAATTTCAAAAACATTTCTGCAACAGCACATACACTAATGGGTGCTTAATTTTCACAATTTCTCTGTATTATACCAACCTCAGACTGTGTAAATGTATACACAGGAACATCATGTTTTTGAACACACTGGGCCTTTAAACATATTTTTGAAAAAGAACATCTCAATTATTTTGTAGTATTACAATAAAATAGACTAGCAGCCCATGCAGCGATAGACTAGCGAACTGCCCAGGGGGTGTACTTGTACATCAAGCTGCTTTGTGCTACAGAAACAGAGGATAGGCTCCTGCCATATGGGCCATTTCTGCCATGGACTTATGAATGACAATTTAGTAGACTATGTATGCAGTACATAGGCTACATATTAATTGATTTGACCCTTTCCTTGAGTACACCCCAAATTGGAATGTTTCTGTTACTGTAGCCCGGGAATTGCTGTAGCTTCCTCTAGCTAACACCTGATTCAACTTATCAATATTGATGTGTAAATTTGCCCTTTATTGGTTGAATCAGGCGGGCTAGTTCCAGTGGTAGTACTTAAGGTGACATTGTCAAAGGAATAGAAGATCCAACACTAAAATATAGAAGGTTTGGACATTGAGAACCATGGATAGGGGCCCATCCTTATTTTGCCATCCCTTGTTCCCTGATTTCATTCATTGAGGAAACGGGCCATTCCATTATACCCAGTGGTGCTGCCAGTCTGGCAATCTGGTTGTGTCTGCCTGTTTCGGAAATAACCAGAGTGTTGTTGTAATGTACTAATGAACAGCTGTCACTGAAATTTAAACACACGCTAACTCCGCCTCAACCCTTTCCCACAGACACATATGATAATGCCACACATGCTTGCACACACAAACCAAGACACACACACCCACCTACATTCATTCCTGACACTGTGTTTGGCTGAACCCTGACTTGGCAACCGCTTGTTCTTTTAGAGCACAAGAACAATGCATTTAGATCCTTCTCTAACACCTTCTCTCTATCTAACCTCTGTCTATCTTATTTATTCATTGCAGCAATGTTCCTCTGATGTTTTCACCCAATGGTCCTCCTAGGATCTGTTCGTTGCCAGGTTGGAATGTTTCCTGGATGATATTCGGTATTCCCCTTAACAAACAAAAAGATGGATATGTTCATATGTTACAGTGACAGGTCATCATTGCCAATAAAGAATCTGTTCTTAATTAACTTACCAGTTTAATTAGAGGTTAAATCAATAAAATAATTAAAATACTCTTAATCAGAGGACCTGATAGTGTGCTGTATTTTTTATTGATACCTTGGAGTAATTAGAGGTTGAAATCTTGACATTAATAAGACAAATACTAATGAACATAATTTAGAAAAGATGAAGAAAATAAAAATCACTATGCACGCTCATGAATTAAGCTAATGTTTGAAGCTTAAAGCAGGAGCAGAGAAAGTCAGTGAGCGAATGTGTGCACACCTTCAACATGCAAATTGAAATGTGTGCACACAAGACAAGAAAGAAAGAGGAAGCAGGAAGAGACAATGACAGAGAAAAAAGTGGGAGGGACAAAGAGAAGAGGAGTGTGAGAGACAGAGAGAAGAAGAAAGGAAGAGACAGAGAGCAGAAGAGAGGGGGAGACACAGAGAAGAAAAAAGGGAGAGAGAGCAGAAGAGAGGGAGAGAGCCAGATAAAGAAAGGGAGAGAGAGAAGAAAGTGAAAGAAATAGACAAAGAAAGGGAGCGACAGAGAAGACTTTCTTCTCTTCCCTCACACTCTTCTCTGTCTCTCCCTCACTTCTTTGTCTCATACTCTCTTTTTCTCTTCCCTATTCACATTTCTGTCTCTCCCTGTCTTCTTTCTGTCTCTCCCTGTCTTCTTTCTGTCTCTCCCTGTCTTTTTTCTCTCTTCCTGTCTTCTTTCTGTCTCTCCCTGTCTTCTTTCTGTCTCTCCCTGTCTTCTATCTATCTAGCATGCTCTTCCTCTCTGCGTCTCCCTCTTTTCATCTCTTATTTCTCACTCCCATCTTCTCTTTCTCTCCCTCTTGCCCTCCCTCTTGCTCTCTCTCCTCTCTGTCTCTCCCTTTATTCTTCTCTGTCTCTCCCTCTCATCTCTCTGTCTCGCCCACTCTTCTTTATGTCTCTCCCTTTCGTCTTCTCTCTAACAAGAGAGGGCGAGACAAAGAAGTGAGGGAGAGACAGGGAAGATAGTGAGGGAAGAGAAGAGATTAAGAAGGAAGAGAAGAAGAGAGTGAGAGGAAAGAGAAGAAGAGAGGAAAGAGGGCGATGAACTGGATGTGATGCCATCTGACAGGTCCAGCTGGGAGGATGCCCACCCCACAGCACCGCAAACTGGTCAATATGGGGGCCAATTACTGGCTGCCCGCGTGACCACGGTGGCATGGCATCGTCAGAGCTTGCCCACCCCTTCCAGATCCACCGCCCCTTCACTTCCCCCCAACCCCCC
>JACXGK010001375.1:0-13007 GCA_016801125.1 Novumbra hubbsi | reverse complement strand
AATAATGAACTAAATTTGAATTCAAGACGTATACCTGAGGTCATGCGGCACATTGTATTTTACCACACATGTAGTCCACAAGGCCACACACATGAAATAAATCTCCTTGCTTATAAGTGCCACTGGGCACTGATGCGGTGGAATTTTGACTGCCTCACTGCCATGCCTGCCTGTTTTGTTTCTCATTGGGCACTCTGTACTGGGCATGCAGGCTGGCAGAGTCTGATGGCTCGGCAGGCCTATGGCTGGAGCCGAGGTTGCAACCATTGCTCAATGCGAAGGAACCGACCTCTGTGGGTGTCTCAATGCAGAACCCAGGCTTTTATAGGCATAAGGCTTTATAGTGACTATATACAATGTATTGTGTGTGTGTCCAGCTCTCACTCAGAAGGGCAGGTAGGGCCAGATAATCCTCAGGGGGCATTGCTTGAGTGATGATGGCCTCACAACAAGATGTTGTCACTCACCTTTTAATATTTAAATTGTTGTTTTTAATATTTAACCACTTTAGAAACCAAGGGCATGTGCTGTAGCCCAGCCTATGCCTCTTCATTATGAAGATGGCTCTTTCATGTAGCTAAATGTGGGCTTTGTTTTGTGCTTAGATGGTATTATGAAAATGATTAACCATAGTGATAATTTAGCCTAGAGATTATTTGATTCGAAAATAATCAAGACATTAATCTCAAAAAATGTTTAATCTGATAAATTGACATAAACTTCACAGATGGAGCGTGTGCATTTTAAATCGCTTTCGGAACGCAATGTTCAATCCTCACGTGCACGTAATTTCCGTGGCTGGTGGATATATTGACCGATTAGTAAAATTGGCGGGACTTGCAGAATAGTTAGACCAGATTAAAACAGATCTGTTCCCCGAAATTATTATGTTTTGTTTCGGGATAATATCCTTTTTAACGAAATTACATATGACCAGGTTATACTTACTCTTATAGGCCGGTTCGTTTAAATAATTTGCTGTGTTCTGGATTCACCAGAAGTAGGCCCATATGATGCAAAAAAAGAATATTCTTTGAGTGTGGATTACAAAATATGTGTAATTTCAATAATCAGATGAATGTGGATATAATTATTTACTCAATACTCTACACAATTCATAGTGGTCTTCTCTACAAGCGTGTATGTGTATTCTGATCATTTAATACCTAGGATCCTTGATCTAAATCGTATCCACACTCAATGGCAAATACGTTTTTATTTTAATAGGGGCAATTTTGGAAATAGTTGGTTAAACAAATATGTTATCATTATCCATAGACCTTTGCAAAATATTTCTGTTAGGTCTGTCCATTAATATATATATATATATATATATATATATATTTATATATTAACAATAATATTTATAATATATATATATTTATATACTAAATATATCTAAATATAAATATATATAATATATTATATGTAAATCATTGTTAATATCAACAATAACTTTCATATTGCATCGTTTATTAATGGAAATTGTATAATGTACAGTTTCCAAGTATTATTATTATCATCATCCTATTCATATTATTCTATATGTGCATATATCTCTTTTCCTTTTGAAATCTTTCGACTAACGTTTTACTTTTCCGTGCAATAGCTACTTTCCGAAAGGTAGGGCTAATTTAAAATGAACTTTATATTTTGTTCGTATTGATTTTGAGAGTATAACATTTTGAAAGAGTCATATATGGTCATATATGGTTAGGCTACACGACGTATATCTTCCAAACTTCCTTCCATTAATGCTCAAACAACCGTTCTGTAATGTACTGTAAATATGCGTTTCGGTCATTTATTCATACAAAAAATATAACGCGCACATTAGCCCTTCTTTAGCTTATAAAGGTTGAGAATAATGAACAGATGCCATTGAATTAGGAAAGAAATACTCGCCCCTCCCAGAAGTACCACTTTGGCCGAGCGTGCCGGCTGGCACGTGGCGCAGCTGGCAGAGCGGTGGCGGACTCCTCTTCTCGTGCTTACTGGTGCTGAGACATTTAGCGTTTTGGCAGCGGTCGACAACACCTAATGCCAACCACCGCCCCTAAAACTGTACATTACAGTTTGAGTGAGGGAGTGAGTAGAACAAAAGGGTTGAAGGTCCCACCCGTTTCTTGTGTCCTTGACTGCTTTATGGCTTGTCCTTCAACCTCGACTGTGGCATTTAACTTGTTTTCTTACAAACTGAACTTAATTGTATGTCAAATAAATAAAATAATTAATATGTGTCATGCTTTAGTTAACATTTTAGTTTTTAATATAGGTTTAAAGTTTACACTCATCTCGTCAGGTCATTTTACTACCCAGTTTTAGAAACCTGCTTTCGCGACCTCATCAGCTGTGAGGTGCAACATGTGTCCAGCCATGCGCCCCTTCTCACTATTGAGAAGGTTCAGTAAATTCTTTCAAAAAGTGAGTAAAATGGTCTACGTATATGTTATGCCTTTTTGTCAAATAAATGTATTGTAATTATATATGGTGGTAGGATAGCACTATTTGGGTTTCGTGTTCACTGATTTACTTTAGAGCACTTGCCAAGATGTTGTCGTGAATGTGATAAACCTATGGGCATAATTAACATCATTTTAACTCTAAGGCCTTTGAAATTCGTGTTTTGTCCATTTATTAAGAAATTACTATTGTCTATGTTAAACAGACATTTCAATAAGTTTACGCCATTTCTTTGCATGTAGGCTATCACATTTTGCATATTCGGAGTTATCTGACCCAATCAATTACACAAATTATTCACTTTTTGTTCTTGGGGCAGTCCTCGATGGGCCAATGCCTTCTTCGAGTTCTCCAGTGCGTGTTTGTGATCAAACCCTGGACGGACTGTGTAACATATGGGTCCCGGGGCAGCGGTCCAAAGCGGCGGGTCCTTTTCAGTAGCCTGTCACTACCACTGACAATATTACATCTAACATGCTTATAAACGACTCACTATCTACAAATACTAATTGGTCTATGTTATATAGTGAGGATATTGTAAGAAATATTTTGTCATTTATTTTGGCCAAATTTCAAAAGAAAGAACCTACACTTTAAATAAATGTATTTAAATCTGTATTTGGTGAAAATGTTTTAATAACCTGGATTTTAAAAGGTTTAATGGTTTCATATTAAAAATAGACCTTTTATAGTTAATAACAGGTGAAATATTTTAGGCTTTACAGGTGTGCTTTTAATTATAAGCAAATCAGTAACAACTCTAATGTGCGTAAACGTATATATATTCCACATAATGAGCTATATAAAAGTTATTAACGATATTATAAAAAACTAAAATTAGTAAGGGATGGGCATATCTACATATGTCTCCAAATGTATATTCATAGGGAATTTTACTATAGGCCTGATATGTCCCATAATATATATATAGATATATATATATATATATATATATATATATATATATATATATATTTAAACAATTTAAGTTTTCCTCAATCAAGTCGACTGTGATAAAGTTTGCAAATTTGATTGCCGAGAGGTTACATTCTGACCAAGACGAAGTGGCGTCGATGCCTCCTTAATTGTGTATCCCTAATGTATTTAGTGGGGGTATTGTTAAGATATACTCTTGACATTTGACATTTCCGATTTAAAAGATACAAAATAAATTCACCATCTAGTATGTGTAGTTCTTTATTATGTATGGGTTGAGTTGATATATGAGGTTATCGGTATAGTGAATACAGTTTCTCCGTGTAACAGGTTGGCTGTACCTGTTGTAACAATATACTACATACAACCACTTAAAAGATTATTTGGTTGAACATTTTAGTAGACACGTTTTATTAAGACAAACTATATAATATATTATTATTATTATTAAGGTGTACTTGTATATTAGAGCGATGTTTGTTTGCCTGATGCAATTTCCATCGTGTTTTTTCCTGATACGAATCTTTGTATGTTGTATCGCTTTACGATTGACTGATTTGAGCACTGAGCTAGTTGCGAATAATCATTTTAATTCAATATTGTTATCTATATACAACCAAACAGTGCATATTATGAACACCTTCCTATCTTCGTGTAGCTTTTGTCCAACGGGCCGATCAATCAATTTTTCTTGGTGTAGCTACTCAATCATTTCACTTTTTACTTTCGTCCATGAGCCGAGACTAACAAAGCTGTGTCATCTGTTTTTGCTATGCTATCCCATATTATCACAGTTTGTAGCACACATTTAAAACAAATGCTAATGGTGGAATATATTACCATGACTTACATCAGTCACTTTATGGGAAACTATCGGTCATATTAGGATTATACCTGTTTTCAGTTTCACGTAGTATGCGCGGTAGGAGACGCAAAATGGTACCCTACACGATTTAAGAAAATGTACATTTTCTGGTTTGATCTATAATCTCAATAAACCGAGATGTCTAAAAGTTTATTAGAATAGTTCAAACATTGATGATGAACTATTCTATTGCGCAAAAAGTTCTCAACTAAATTCTATTATGTTGATAGTTGCTTATATTTGCCTACATACCATTTGCTATGTGTCTAGAAACTTAGCTAACTGACTGTATCTAACGGAATAGTTTAAGTCTGGTAGAGTCCGTAAAACATATTGTTCATCCCACACAGGAAAACAAAAAACGCCCTGGGCCTATTTCTATAACGGGGATTACAAGGTTAGTCAGTTATGCCTAACTTATAAATGTTTATTAATTTCAACTGTCCTATTTGAAATGGAAAGTAACTTCTTGGTTATCAAAATATCTATTTTCTATTAACTTGTTTATTAATAAGTACTCCAAGTGCAATGAATACCCACATCATTTGTGATGATGATGCACCCACCTGTCAATTTCTTAGGTCATTATCAACTTCTTTAGTCAATTACTAAATGTAAGACAGTTATAAAATATGTTTTTTATTTTTTTATCATAACATGTTTCATTCATGTAGGCCTATACATCATTGATTTTAATTGCACTCATATTCTGCGTACAGGTCGACATTTGATATTGATTTCTGACACAACTTAAAATGTACATTTTGATAGTTCAGGAATGACATCAAACTGAGGACCACAATTGAGAATATAGTGCTTTATCTCTCAATTCCTCGCGGCCACCATATGTCCCGCCCAGTTAGAACCTTCTCCAGTGTTATAATGGGTAGGCTACTTATTATAACTTCATTGTCAATTTGCTATTTAGGTGTCCGATGGATAAATTCGTTTTCGGAATGTTCAGTTGTGGAAGAAGGCGTTCAGCTCCTCGTATACCGGCGCCCTATCATGGTGTAAGTGCACGTCATGAAACGGCGGCGGCACATTTTCAGAGTGCGCGGAACCGCCGCGCGCTCCCGAGGGACCAAACGCTAGGCCGTGGGCAGCAGGTGCGCGCGAAGCAGACAGTCCAGAATAGTGCATAGCATAGTGATAGTTCCTGTCTGCATCCGGCGACACAGACTCTTGCTGTCTCACGGAAAAGTTGCCGTTGACGCACACAGGCGGGCTATGATGGCCCTCATAGTCTGGGCTGTTGTACTCCGGGGAGACTGCTCCTGGGTAGACCGCGTCACCGTAGCCGTAGTTATGGGTCCTCATATGCCCACTGGAGCCACCAGGCTGGCACTGAGGACTAGACAGACGAGGACAGTGATAGGAATAGGGGTGCACGGAGAAAGAAGAGTTAGGGACATGAAACCTTGCCCCATCCGGACACTGTTCTGTCAAGAAGTTCCGAGAGTTGAGCTGCAGGCAACCTGCTACTAAGTTTGTGGTGGGCTGGGACAGGCCTTTGCACAGCGTCTGCACATAGGATACCACGTCAGGCCTTTTTCCATTCCGCAATATCTCACCAAGTGCCCAAATATAATTCTTAGCTAGTCTCAGCGTCTCTATCTTGGAGAGTTTTTGCGTTTTGGAATAACAGGGTACTACTTTGCGCAAATTGTCCAGCGCAGAGTTCAAATCATGCATGCGCGTTCTCTCTCGTGCGTTGGCTTTTTGACGCCGCACCTTAGAGCGCTCAATCCTTGCCGGCGTCATCTTGCGTTTTTTTGGGCCGCGCTTTTTGGGTTTGTCTCCCCCCTCATTCTCGTCCCCGCACTCCTCATCGTCGACGTCATCATCGTCATCATCATCTCCTGCCATCTCGGACTGATCCCGGCTACTTCCCTCTCTGGCGTCGCCGTCATCCAAGTCGTCGTCTTCAAGATGACCCATGTCCTCCTCCTTGGTTTTTGAGTCCTCGCCCTCGCTGTCCTCCACCCAACCCGAAAGCTTCTGGACATCTGGCAGGACCTCACTGAATAGCCTTGTCAACATGTTGGCACTAAAAAAAGAGAAAAGATAAGAAATAGATGTAGACTTGATTTTTAGCAATTGGTTAGGCTACATGAAATAGGCTATATCCGATATCTTTATTATGTTTGGGACTATTGCCTACATGTATAAAGATTGACAAAAACGTTTCTATTAAATACAAATACTTTTAGAAGCGGAGGCTAATCTTGTGGAATGCAAATGTATCATTTATTTTGACATCTGTGCACTTGTGCCAAGTTCCATAGGCCTGTAAAATCAAGGTTCATGTCGTTAAGATATAAATAAATTATATGTAAATAAGTTATAAATACATTTAGAAATATTGTTAATTGATTGCCTTTTTGACTGTTCGTCATGAATTACATTTTGTTAAATATTTTAATCTTATAAACTAATTAATTTACTACGTTCTGTAAGTTATGTTGCAGGCTAAACGCCATAGCCTAGATGAACACATTTGGGGGGGTTCTGTTCCTATTGGAGCGACAAACGCGACCCGGCGAAAGCTTTCCACCAATTCCCCACGCACGTGCCTTGGTGTGCCCTCTCCCAGCAGGTTTCTGTGGTACTGACCCTATTATACGATCCCAGGGGACGCATTGTGCAGCGGTTAGACCTTTTCACCCAATTCCGCACCCCTACTATTCCTGGCCACATTCCAACACAGTCAGAAAAAATGGTGGACTACTTTTCTAATTTACCCATATATTTCTGATGATATTCAATATTTGCTCGTTATTTCCATCGAATTAGAACTGTTTCCAGGCATGTGTGATGGACCTTTCCAAGCACTGCTTATGCGATATCAGATTAGCCTGTTGGTTTCTTTGCATTCCTTCTTCAAAAGTAGGCAGCCCCACAACTGGTAATTTCTTAAAAACTTAAAGCAATTTTAAGATTTGAAAAAATAATAATAAATACGTTTGGGGAAACTAACACGTATATAATGAACAGGGTAAATATATATATATATATATATATATATGTTCAATTGATCGTAATAAATCACCAGGGCCCAATTCATTATTGACCAAATAAGCTTTAGCTAATCCTCCACTGAGACTGACGAAGGCTCAACAGGCCACAGTGTACCATAACAAATCATCATTCTATCAATATTTGTTATATCAAAAATATCAATATACCTATTAAAATAATTCATAAATTACTTTTAGCATACCAAATATTTAGGATATGTTCAAAAGCCTTGGGCTAATGAGCCCAGCTGTGCATGCTAGTGCTTGGATTTATTTTATTTATAATCGTATAAGTACAATGTAATTAACGCAAACCAATACCTGTCAATTAGCCTACATGAAACTCTAGAGAATCACTCCCTAGTGCTCCGACACACAGACACACGCGCGCACGCGCGCGCCCGCACACAGACACAACATTATTTAATTTTATTTGGATTTAAGTTCTGTCAGTATTAACTCTACGAAATGTCTCTATTTCAAAAAAATATTCGATTATCTCTCAAAGGAAATAACATAGCTCCTTCCAATTGTTTTTTTGTTACCAGTATTGCATGTAGATCTTTATTAGAATATATGTCAAAATCATAGTTTGTTATAGGCTTTGAGATCAATCCCCTCCTTTGTAAGCATTACATAAATGTACAGATAAAATGATGAGATCAGCCGGATTAAAGGGTATATTTGATTAAATCTGCCACACTTGGTAGCAGGTGAAACAACGGAAACAGCCACATATCATTGACTAAAATGATTCATGCACAAGATGGCTATGCAGTTGTTTCACTAAAAGCAATCTCATTAAATACAATATTTCATAAAAAAATATGTGCTCGCTGGTGTTAAATTCATAATTTGTCAAGACCATCCAGAAATGTTTAACCTACCTCCGTCTTGGAGCTTGGGAAGGGGTGAAAGTGCGTTTGTTTACACCATCTCGGGGTGGCCAGTCCAAGTCCACACCCCTGCACCCACACTCCAAAAGGTGCGGCTGTATCCTAGCTCGCTGCTTCTTTGCTGTTCTATCCCTATCCCAAACGAGCGGAGACAGTAGTGTGGCATATTCTACCAGGGCTGGGTGGGTTACATACCAGCTATGATGCCAGGCCATATGGCTGGCACGTCATTGGCAAGAGCCATCACATGAGCACGGGTGATTGACATGCGCCCGCATTCACAGAGATTGCCTTCCCGAGGGAAGAGGGACTCGCCATCTGTCACCGCGCTCGCGCTCACACAGCCAGAAAGAGAGCGCGAGTCAAAGAAAATGGAAGCAAAAAGAGGGTAACATAAACGGGGAAAGAAGGAAGGAAACATTTTCGTTTGATGTCGTTTTTAAGACCATTCTCCTTTCTATTATAGTATAACAATAGACACCCATCACTACATGCATTTGAACATATGAATGCATACTACCTACACGGGTCTTTAAACAAATAATGCTTCTTACAATCGGGGAAACTATGGAATCAGTGTGAAATGCAAACCACTGAGTCAACCACCAAGGTACAATTGCCTAAATGAGTCAATTGACCAAAGATAATCAGGGCTGTGCTCTGAGAGATCCCCTGGCATTGAGGTACCCACATGCCTGGCAAAGGCAGGATTATTGGGCAGATCACTGAGGGGTGGGGCTCAAAGTGGCACTGAGAGACAGACACAAAGTGCAGATGAAGGACATAGGCAGAAATAATACAATGACAAGGGGGGTTTTAATTCTGTCATCGTTGTCACTGATAAGTGAACAGGGTTTAGCTTTCTCATCATCAATGTACTCAAACTAAGGAATATATACTGAGAAGAATCTCCACTATTCACATTCTTTATAACTGTCCAAACCTGAATTAAGCAGGGCATCCATCTTCAATTAGGGAGGGGGGAATACGGACCCAGGTGCCCAATTTGTGCCAGCATGCGTAGGGGTAGTGAGTAGAATAGCAATGCAACAATAGCCCTATTAATTTCATTTTGATAGCGTTGTCTTTGATGTATTGTGCACAGTCTATCTACTTTTGAAGATAACACAATACAGAGCATAATACAGACGAACAATTAAAGAAGCACACTCAGCTTGGGTTACGCTCTTATTAACATTACAGCTTTTAAATGAAAATAATTACAGAATTAATAATATTTGGCCTGTAGTTGTTGATAATGTCTGAGATAGCCACACAAGGTTTTGAGGTCCACAACACTTTTGTCTGTCGACGTTCCTCTCTATTTTGAGACATTTCTGTCTAGGGAAGAGAAATCTCTACCAAATTAATAAAATTAAGTCAATCAATGACTTACCACACAATAAGCAACCAGAAGAATTGTCAATCACAATGCTCTAAGTACAATGAAAAATGGGAGTAGAAAAACATGCACTGGAGCGTATCTAAATTCAGATGCTTGTTTACACAGGAAAAACTAAAGCTGGTTTTGGACAGACAGCCCAATTCAGATCATTCTTTTTACCACTAATTGGTCTAATCACATCAGATATGTTTAAATCAGATTTTCTTTCTGAGCTGAGAGGTACTTAAATGTGTAAACGCAGCATTATAATGCTACACAAGTGACATTTCGTTTGTTTATGGGAAAGCAATTTCCAAAATCCAACTTGTTCCTGGTCTGTTGTTACCTACTAAAATTCTTTATTCTTTGTGACACTCTAGAAAATCACAGGTATTGTTACTGACAGCGCAATGCGGCCTACATAAATTATAGGCAATAACAGATGCTTGTTTATTATACTTGGTCCTGGTATTTGATGCCTAGAAGTGAGTTAGATGTCTTGGCCTTTATGAAATGTATTTATCCAGATCCACTTCTTAGATTTGGCCGACCTTTCGGCATATAAACTCTAAACATTACTATTTTACTCCATTTTGATTTATATTTAAAGATTAATACTTAATTATCCTATGAATAACTCTTATTATTTTACATTATGTTTGTATTAAGGTACAGGATAGGAGATGTATTGAGGGCTAGCTATAGGATATCTTTTCTTAGAACAAATTTAAATGCAATAGATTATGTTTTAAACATTTTTGTGATGATTAACTGAAATGTGTCTTTTGCATAAGTCAACATCTCCAAATATGTACACATGTAGTGTGACATGGGGACATCCACGGAGCAAGGCCCAAGGATGGACAGCGGTTTTACGGCTAATGCCTTGCTCAGAGTCACCTGGGAGTCCAACAATCATCTGTTTCCCATGATAACCAATGATTGTTCATATATAACCTGTGGCTTGAAACAGCTTCCTGTCATCTACATGATGTATCCTGAATTCGTTTGCCAATGGTAATAAACCGTATCTCCTCTGAGGCCTTTCATGAAGTCGGGGGACTCCTTACCTCAGAAATTGCATTAATCATGTAAGAGTAAATTATGATCAATATTGTAGACACTAAAAATATGATTAAAAACATGTAAAAAGTATTTTTTCCTATTTTAATAGCTGTTCAATTTTACTCCACCATGAAATGTATGCTATGTTTCAAGCTATTATTGCTGTTTTTTTCTTGGTTTTCCAGGGACCTTCCAAAAACGTTGACTCTGACACTGACTGACTCCTTGGGTGCTAGACACCCTGGTTGAGAAACTTGCCTGCTAACGCATTATCAACAAAAACAATCTGGTGACTGTAATAGCATAGAACAGAGTATTTGCTCTCCTTGGTTAATGGGTTGACACTGCTTTAATAAAGAATGGGTACTATATATATATCAAGAGTATAATATGTAATACACCCTTGTAAGAATCACCTCTTTTAAGCTTCAGCAATGTATCTGATGCATGGGTGACATCTAGTGGTCGTCAAAAGACGAATTAGTGGGCCATACAGTGCCACCCCCATTTAAATAATTAAATTAATGCCAGCACCAGCCCCAAAATATGAACACAGTAGTTTGGCTTTGCTTTAAAAAAAATAAACTCTGGTGATGCTGCTGCTTTAAATGTGTCTATTTTTGTCTACGTTTTTCTCCTCTTCTTTCCTCTGCTCATTTATCTCCAACGTTGCCCGCTGTGCCAGCTCTTGCTCTGGTCAGCTCATACCCGATCCTGAGTGTGGAGTTGTACAGCTGCATGTGTTTGTGTGCTCTTTTTATACTGCTTACGTATAAACACATCTTTTCCCCTCCTATGGCCCTGACATGTGTGTTGAGGCAGTCCTATTAATGAATATGGATGAGTCCCTAGTCTCAAAAGGTGGACAATGACTTCTTCAACAGTATCTTTGTTATTATCCTCATCATAAAACTAAATTGCTTATTAAAAGGACTGCCAATTGATTTGTAGGAGTGGGAGAAATTTGATGTTTATGTGTGTATATGTGGGGGTGAGCAGGGCTGGATTAATGGAGGAGCTTCCTATGGATAAAGCCTGAATCATAATGAAAAAGAATGAATCAATTGGCAGGGAAGATACTTTGCTCTTGTGTTGGGCCTTATCATGTTTTATTTCATTTTGATTCTACACTCTAGACCAGGGGTAGTCCACTCTGGCCTTCAAAGTCAGTTGCAATCCTTTAATCAGGAATCTATTTTGACCGGAGACACCAGATGGGTCGAATTAACAATAAGGTAGAAGAGAAAACCAAAAAGCTCCGGGCCCTTGTAGTGTAAGAGTTGCTGAACCCTCCTCTAGATGCTTGGAAATCAATGTATAACTTATTTGAAATGCTTTTGTTTATTTTTTTGTTGTTATTCTGTCTACCACCGTTCAAATAGACCTACCATTATAATTTTAGACTGATCATTTCTTGGTCAGTGGGCAAACGTACAAAATCAGCAGGGGATCTAAATCTTTTTTCTCCACTGTAAATATTGAATAATTTCCAAATACAATTTTTTGTAGAGAGGTACTATTCATAGGCACTATTACACTTATAATTAGAATATTTAAATATTTTATATTGTCATCACCCCATTTCCATACCCCCACTCTTTGTTATCTCACATAAATATACAGTAGATATAAAAATATTTGACCCCTCTCTGGTCTCTTCTTGAAAAACCCATTTCAAATCAGTTATAGATTCATTTGCATTTTACTCAGTGAAATAAGTATTTTATCCCCTATCAATCAGCAAGATTTCTGGCTCCCAGGTGTCTTTTATGCAGGTAACGAGCTGAGATTAGGAGCACTCTAATTTTGTTACCTGTATAAAAGACACCTGTCCACAGAAGCAATCAATCAATCAGATTCCAAACTCGCCTCCATGGCCAAGACCAAAGAGCTGACCAAGGATGTTAGGGACACGATTGTAGACCTACACAAGGCTGGAATGGGCTATAAGACCATCGCCAAGCAGCTTGGTGAGAAGTTTACAACAGTTGGTGTGATTGTCCGCAAATGGAAGAAACACAAAATACAGTATCTCACAAAAGTGAGTACACCCCTCACATTTTTGTAAATATTTGATGATATCTTTTCATGTGACAACATGGAAGACATGACACTTTTTTACAATGTAAAGTAGTGAGTGTACAGCTTGTATAACAGTGTAAATTTGCTGTCCCCTGTTGCACCACACAATGTTAAAACCATGACTGGAGAGTTTGGCATTATCTTACTGAATGTAAAGCTTTGTATCACAAAATGTTTTTAAACCCCCATCTTATATCTATCCATTCTCATGGCTTAAACTGGGAATTTACCATTTAGATATTGTCACTAGTGTCTGTCCTGAGGAATTCCAACCAATCAAATTAACTTCCCCCAAC
>JACXGK010001374.1:40225-71324 GCA_016801125.1 Novumbra hubbsi | reverse complement strand
CTCTCTCTGCCTCTCCTGTCTCTCTGCCTCTCTCCCGTCTCTCTGCCTCTCCTGTCTCTCTGCCTCTCTCCCATCTCTCTGCCTCTCCTGTCTCTCTGCCTCTCTCCCATCTCTTTCTCTCTCTGCCTCTCCTGTCTCTCTGCCTCTCTCCCGTCTCTCTGCCTCTCCTGTCTCTCTGCCTCTCTCCCATCTCTCTGAGTCTCCTGTCTCTCTGCCTCTCTCCCATATCTTTCTCTCTCTGCCTCTCGACTGTCTCTCTCTCTCTGCCTCTCTCCTGTCTCTCTCTCTGTCTCTATCGCTCTGCCTCTCCTGTCTGTCTCTCTTTGCCTCTCTCCTGACTGTCTCTCTCTGCCTCTCGACTGTCTCTCTCTCTGCCTCCCTCCTGACTGTCTCTCACTGCCTCTCTCCTGTCTCTCTCCACCTGTCTGTCTCTCAGGAGAAGCAGTATGTGGGGTTTGCCACCCTCCCTAACCAGGTGCACAGAAAGTCCGTGAAGAAGGGGTTTGACTTCACCCTCATGGTGGCTGGTTAGTGAAAACATTGGTTTAGTATTTCATTTGTGTTCAGTCAGGACAGTGTCAGTGTTAATGACCTGTGACTGTATGTGTTGATGACTGTCTGTGAATGTCATGTTATAGGAGAATCTGGTCTGGGTAAATCTACTCTGATCAACAGTCTGTTCCTGACAGACTTGTACAAGGACAGGAAATTATTGAACGCCGAGGGTGAGTAACACACACACACATCCTATTATACTACGGCTGACAGAAAAGCCATCTCATCCCAGGTTCCCCTCTCAGAGCGAATCAACCAGACAGTGGAGATCATTAAGCACACAGTGGACATTGAAGAGAAAGGAGTGAAGCTGAAACTGACCATTGTTGACACACCAGGCTTTGGAGACGCTGTCAATAACAATGAATGGTGAGATATCTCTCAAGTCCTTCACTAAACCTATCCTAGCCCAGTCGATAACAATGAATGGTGAGATATTGCTTGTCCTCCACTAAATCTACAGACATGCCATGAACGTTGCTGGATTAGAAGATTGATCTCAAATGGAAGACATTAGGACAGCAGTGAATCTTGTATGTTGCTTGCTTAAGTCTTGACTGTTTGCAATGTGCGTGTTTGTGTCGGTGTGTGTTTGTGTGTAGCTGGAAGCCAATCACAGACTACATTGACCAGCAGTTTGAGCAGTACTTCAGAGATGAGAGTGGACTGAACAGGAAGAACATCCAGGACAACCGAGTCCACTGCTGCCTCTACTTCATTCCACCGTTTGGACATGGGTAACAAAAAATTATTATTAAAAATAATTTTCCCTAAGGCCAAGCCCAATCATAAACAACGTAACTTTTAACTCAAACCTAACCCACTAGATGGAATCAACCTTTTTTATAATTGTCCTCACAAGGCAACTCGTTGGTTGTTTTACAATACTTGTGTGTATTTCTAGTTACTGCTAGGTAAGTCAAATGCAACCTCACACATGTACAAACCAGCCCACACACACCCTGACCAGCTCTGTCTCCTTCCATCCCTGGCAGGTTGCGTCCAGTAGATGTTGAGTTTATGAAGGCTCTCCATGAGAAGGTTAACGTGGTCCCTCTCATCGCCAAGTCGGACTGTCTCACTCCCAACGAGATCAAGAAACTCAAAGACAGAGTGAGTCCACCAGACTGCAAATACTAAAGCAACAGCCACTTCAATTTGTTTAATAAACAGCAACTTTGGTGCTTCCATCAAAACAATTGAATTGAATTGTGGTGTGTGTGTGTGTGCGCCCACAGGTCCGTGAGGAGATCGACAGGTTTGGCATTAAGGTCTACCAGTTCCCAGAGTGTGACTCAGATGAGGATGAGGAGTTCAAACAGCTGGACAAGGAGCTGAAGGTGAGACCCAACAGGGGGCCTGAATGTTAGGAAAAGAGTTTTACACTTCCCATCAACTTAAACATACTTTGTCCACTGTGTGTGTGTGTGTGTTTGTGTTTAGGAGTGCTGTCCATTTGCAGTGATTGGCAGTAACACAGTGGTTGAGGCCAGGGGTCAGAGGGTGAGAGGGAGACTGTACCCATGGGGAATTGTGGAAGGTCAGTGACAACACTAAAGGACAGGCGCTACTCAGGGCTTCATCAAATGTTTGACATGTTATACATATTTTATATTACATATTATCAAGGGAAGACTGAGGCACCTAAGTACTGTATCATAATGATATCGCATCAATTCTCAGCTCAACTGAATAATGTCCTCAAGCTACTGTCAAGTCTCCGTTGATGCACTATGACGAAGCTCAGGAGTTTTCTTGCTCAGATCACGGTAGAGGAAAAGCTAGCATCACTGTTGGTGAATACATCAGAAGATGTTAGTTGTCTAAGGAGACCGTGTGAGTATAATTTACTGTGTTTGTGTTTCAGTGGAGAATCAGTCTCACTGTGACTTTGTGAAGCTGAGGAACATGCTGATTCGCTCCCACATGCACGACCTCAAAGACGTGACCTGTGACGTGCACTATGAGAACTACAGAGCCCAGTGTATCCAGGAGATGACCAGGTGTGCGAGTGTGTGTGTGTGTGTGTATTGGAAAAAATAATTTTAATAAAAATAACCGTAACTATTTTGGCTACAAAAATAGAATTACAACAGGAAGATAAGTATGAGACTGCTGAATTTGACATTTTGATCTGAAGTTTTGTTTACTCCTATCACATGACCTGTAGTAGTCTATATTCATGTTCGCTATGCGTTTTCACCTCAGCAAACTGACGCAGGACAGCCGTATGGAGAGTCCAGTCCCCATTCTGCCACTGGCCACCCCCGATGTGGAAACAGACCGACTCATCAAGATGAAAGATGAAGAGGTAACCTTATATGACATTTGGAGTGACATCACAAGTAGTGTTCACATTGTAGAAAGATAAATACTGAAATTATTTTACCACTTTCATTCCGACTCTTTTTCTCTGTTCCCTTCGTATTAACCCTCCCCCTGCCCCCCTCCACACACCACCACCAGTTGGCGAGGATGCAAGAGATGCTGAATAAAATGCAGCAGCAGATACATGATGGGAAAGAGCAGTGACCCCCTCGGCAGCAGACCCAGGCTATGGCCCCATCTACTGGCCAGACAGTGAACTACAATACACATCTTGAGATATGAGCAACTGTAAACAAAACGTACATGATAACATGATACTAACTGATATAATCAGCAATGTGTTTGAATGGGGGGGGGTCAGCAGCTGGTAATTAATTTGACATTTGTTTTTATGGTGCTTTGTATATTTGGTATGTCCTGCAAGGATACATCTGAGGTTTATCCATTTTTTATTGTACCTTAATTTGAACCCTATTAATATAATTAACAGTCCTTATTATATATGCCAATATAAACATGTAATTTAAATGAGCTGTTATATGTATCTAATTTATAAATATGCTGAATACTTTTGGGATATTCTGTCAAGTTATGAATACACATAACAAAATGTTTTGTAAAACAGTGATATTAAGAATTGGTTTGAAACTAGTTTATGTCGTGAGCATGTGAGTGAGTGAGTTAAGAGAGCCTTATTCTGCTTTGAAACTGTGAGAAGTTTTACCTTTTTCTGTGGCATTTCTTGTACTTTTGATCTTGGTAAATACATAGTAACAGACTACCTAAGAATCTGAACATGAGCGGTAACTTCTTACCTTATTTCTGCAAGTGTCTAAATGGTACTTGTTGAAGTTGGAAAACCCTTCTTTTCTTTTTTATAATACTGTTTGGCAGCTTACAGGTCAGGTGGACAAGGTCTTCAGTGCCAGTTGCTCATCATGCACTGAATTAAGAGCCATTGACAGACTATTGAAAGGGTTGTTAATTGACAGACCTGGCTAATGTGAGAGGGTGGTTAAATGACAGACTTGGCTAATGAAAAGGGGTTCGTTGTCAGGCCCGACTAATGAAAAAGTGTGTAATTGACAGACCTTGCTAATGAAGGGGTGGTTAATTGACAGACCTGGCTAATAAAGGGGTAGTTAATTGACATACCCGGCTAATGAAGGGGTAGTTAATTGACAGAGCCGGTTAATGAAAGGGTTGTTAATTGACAGACCCGGCTAATAAAGGGGTAGTTAATTGACAGACTCGGTTAATGAAAGGGTTGTTAATTGACAGACCCGGCTAATGAAGGGGTAGTTAATTGACAGACCCGGCTAATAAAGGGGTAGTTAATTGACAGACCCGGCTAATAAAGGGGTAGTTAATAGACAGACCCGGCTAATAAAGGGGTAGTGACAGAGAAATATGTGGTGCATGTGCAAATGTTACTCATAACCGCATCCTGCTACATACCCACTCTTTCATATTATGCAATGTGGTTGTTTTGTTTAAAATACCTTATGAACTATGCCTCAATCCCACTATGTGATGGTAAAACATGGCCAACTTTTAAGAGCAGCTACTGTATATGTTTTTGTCCAATATGGCATATTTGACCTGTGTGTACATGTTTGTGTGCCTGTTATGTTTGTCTATGTCCGTGTGTGTGTGTGTGTATCTGGGTCATATGTATTCTTTCCTCTGGCTGTGCTGTACAGAATGTGGATAGTGACTTTTATAGTGCCCAGAGCACATGGTGGAACTAGTGTCCAGGTTGTGATAAAAAATAAACAGTGCTGCTCCATTATCTCTTCAGCTGGATTCTTTCCCAAGTACAAAAGAGTTTCCAGTTGTCAGGGACACTAAAAGCAGTATGTTTTCTAGAACGTCTCTGCCATTCATATGTATGCTAGGAAGGACTTGGCAGCGTCCTATATTTAACCCTTTCCCTTTCAAAGTGGAGGTACTTTTCACAAGACTCCTTGGGCCCTGTAGAGAGCAATTGAGGCGGCCAGTGAGGTAGGCAGTCCTGCTTGTGGGAGGCTACTTACTGTAGCGGAATAAAGTGCGGAGTCACAACTTATCTCCTCGGACTTCACTTCCCCTGCGGCAAACAGCGTTAGATCATCACCATCCCAAGTGACAGTATGGAGCTGAACGATGACCAGGGCTTTGGAGCAGCTACAGTTGGATAACCTAACTTCCCTGTGGAATGGTTCACCCTGGCTTGTCCCGTAGAGGGGTGAACCATTAGTGGACAGTTGGGTATTACCCAACATGAGAGGAGGCACACGGTGGTATGCCCCAAATAGTATGATGAAACACTGTTGGAGATGCCATAACATGGTCCAATAATGTTGTATTAACATTAAAGCGTACATCAGGCTTATCAGACAAGCGACTCAATGATAAGGAATTAAAAGCTGCTGTCATTAAACACATGCTTCCTGTGTTCTATCAGAGGCGTGTGTGTGTGTGTGTGCGTTAGTGTCAGGGAGCTTTATCAATGCTGGCCAGCTGTGACTTACTAATGTATCTAATGCCTCTGAGCTATGAGTAACACAGACTCGTCAACCACTCCTGCTATGAACAAACTCACTGGGGAAGGTAAGACCATAACAGGGATATTTTGACACGTTCTGTGACCAGACAACTGTAATGTACTGAGATTGGTCTCTGTTTCACAAACCTTTCAGTGATGAATAATGACTAACATTTCTGCCAAATACCATACTAATCATAACTGTGACATATCCGACCCGCTATTATCCTGAAAGATGTGTTGCCATGCCAAGGGGTTCTGGCCGTGTGGCATGTGTGGTATTATAATATCAGGGTTTTGGATTCAATCTCTTACCAGTACCGGACTTTTTTGGAAACGGGTTGCCGATTACAAGCGTACATGGTACTACAATACCTTTCTATGTTGCCTAGGATCTCTGTGAGCCTTAAGAACCTAAACCACCCGTACACTTAAACGTTGCACCTCCTCCCTCTCCCCACAGCGATGTCGAGGGAGACCCGTTCATCCCTGACCCGCCTCCTGGAGCTGCTCTTGCTCTTGGTGATAGCGGAAAGGGTCACGGGGTCACCAGACTGTCCCGTGTCCTGCTCCTGTCACGGGGGTCAAGTGGAGTGCAGCGGTCGCCTACTCACCACCTCCTCCCTGCCCTCCAGATTCCCACCGACCACCACCGAGCTCCGTCTCCACGACAACCTGCTGACCACATTGCCCAACGGCCTGTTGGACTCCCTCCCCTCCCTGCGCTCTGTCTCTCTCCACGGCAACCCCTGGGCATGTGACTGCGGCGTGCTCTACTTGCGTTCCTGGCTGCTCAGGCAACCCGACGACATCACCGGCCACCGAAACGTCACGTGCAGTTTCCCTCCCGACCTGCGGGGGCGACTGGTGGCGTACCTGGACGTGGAGGAGGTGCTGCGGTCCTGTCACTACTGGTACTGTGACCTGGCTCTGGCCTCCCAGGTCTGTCTGTTCGTGTTCGTGGCGCTGCAGGCGGGCCTGTTGGCCGCTGTGGTCGTGTTCCTGAAGAGGTTTGAGACGCTCTCCCGTGAGGCCCGGATGACCACGGAGGAGAGTTTCGCCGGGGGGGACGGACACGAGTACATGGAATATGATCCCCTGAAGGACAGCAACATCTGACCAGGAGAGGGAGAGGGCCAGAACATCAAGGAGACCGTTGGAAGGAATATAGCTGGGGAGCGGAGATATGAAGGAGCCGTCTCGGGTCTGTGAGATACAAGGGATGAGGAGAAAGGGACTGTTAGGTTCACCAGAGAGACGTTCACAAAACAAGAAACCAAAATATTAGTGGTCTGTATATATACTTTTTTTTGAAGTAACTCAATAAAATTTGCTGTGAACAAACTATGCATTAAGAATATAAGATTCAAACAAATAAAACACTGTACATCTATTAAAGATTCATGGCATATCCTTAAAATGAGAGCATCCTAATTTCTATGCATTTATAATAAATATTTGTGTATTTTGATTCAGTTCTCATGTCATTCCTAATCCAGCCAATAAAAACATATATTTGAAATATATACTGATATGATTGTGATAAATGTAGCTTCATATAATTCTGTTTGATACTGACAAGTAGGCAATCTGCTCCTATTGACAGACAACTAAGAAATGGACTATAGGCCTAAATGAATCAATTCATCATGTGTTGTAGAGTTTGAGTGCTCTATGAATATTGTTTCAACTCCAGATCAGTATGAGTGTTGGTCATTAATATATAATTTTTTTATGAATATGACAGGTAATTGCTGAAGGATGTGACAACATTACAGTGGCTTAGACTACCCTAGGCCACAAGTAACTAGTATTTGATTACGCTAAACAGAAAATATGTTTACCAATAGTAAATTAGGGGTATTAACAGTATCTTTACCTGACATATTAATAAATATTTCATAGGGCATATAGAAATGTTTAAAAAGGGAAAACAACATTGTTCTCCTTCCTTGCCCCTTCTTCAAACCATTTAAACATTCCTGGCACTTTAGACAAATATCTGTCAGATTATATAATTTAGTTAATTTCTGTGGAAGGCAATTAAAAAGCAATAGCTTCATTATTATACATAAATAACATTAACTTAATAGACATGATTGTTAAAACATACAATGTTAAATTAAAACTTGTTTTACTAGAGAACCGTAACATTTTGGGGGGGTGATCCTTGATTGTTCTGAGACTTTGGTTAAATCAAGAGAGGAGTCATAGTAGCTGTATAGTCTGCCAGATCATCTAGTTCATTACTGTGATCTAAAAGGGGGGGCAAACTTTTTGGCTCAGGGGCAACATCCAAAATGATGAAATTAAAAGGAGGGCCAGATTTGTTTGTGTAATTTTTTGTAACCATGAATGGTTAGCAGGCCAGAAAAGGGCAAACGTTAAAACATGCATATACAATGGATCCCTTATAATGTGTAAATAATAGAAATTCTGACTCAGATGTTTAAGAATGGGCTAGTGAGTTGTTTTTGAATTCCCCTCAAAACAATGTTATTACCTTCCGCGGGCTGGATGGAACTGCCTCGTGGGCCGCGTTCGCCACTCGGGCCGTATTTAGCCCACCCCTGGTTTAGACAGTTGTAATATCCCGACTATGAATAAGAAACGATCAGTCGTGAGCAAGGAGGAACTATAATACTATACTTGTGTGTGGCCGTCGGAAATCGCTTTTTGACGGACCCATGCCTCATTTTGTTTACACGTGAGATCATTCGGATGTACTACTTTTAGGGAAATGTGAAATGCGAACAAGTCAGAAATCCTGAACCTATATACCACATTACTGGACACTTTTGTACTTTTATCTATTGAAACGGTAAGTTTATGCTGATTTTTAAAGCAAGCTAACGGCCATTCGCTGTAATACTTGTTGGCAAGCTCGCTTGTTTTCATCAGTAACTTGCCATATAACTGAGCTCGTTCTGAGGCGCCTACATTGTTGTTATAAACCACTTATTAATAGGTCCCCTGAAGGTACATGGTCTATACACAGAGGGCACGTAATAAGGTCCATTATAAAATAGACTTACTTGTTAAATGAACACGAGTAGGTACTTAGAGAAGAGCAGTAAATCAGTTAGTGTTGCAGTAACTAAAAAAGGTTCGGAATCATTATTCTAAACCGGTATTTGTATTGGCATTTAAATCAAATATTAACTCACTTTTGTAAATGCAGTGCTTTTTTTGTGCGTTACAAGTCGTATCTGTTGAGTTGTAAGAGATGGGGCGACTGAGGAAGAGGCACAACTGGAAGGGACGAGAGCAGGACAAGACACAGCCACCTCTGCAGGCCAAGGAGGAGGGGAAGACCGTTGTAGTGGAACTCAAAGGTACGGTGAAGCGTGATTGGCATGAGAGAGAAGGGGAGGGACCAAGAGAAAGGTGGATGTAGAGATTCATGTTTATGGGGTTTGCATTTGGATTTATTGGCTGGAAGGGGGGGGGGGGTACGGTGCGAAAAGAAGATGTAGAGATGCATGTTTAGGTTGGTGCCCTGAGGAGTGTGTATTGTGTGACATTCTGTTCCCTGTCCCATAGAGGGTGCCAACCTAAAGGGGTTGGATGAGAGCAACGCCCTGGTCCTACCAGCCACCAAAACCAAGAAGAAGAAGAGCATTGAGAAGGCCGTTCCTAATAAACGTCCCCTGACTAAGAAACAGAGGAAAAATCTGCTGAAAGTCCTGGAGGTCAAAGAGAAGAAAGCCAAGGTAACTTATTCCCTCCAGCCATCTTTAAGCCAGCCCGATGTTTCTGCCGGATTCTGTGCTCGGCCAATTTGAAATGCATTCATTTCTTTTTACGTCCAGAGAGTAGACATCCTGTCCAAACTGGCTGAAGTGCAGCTTCCTGACTCTGAACTGAAGCTGCTTTACACCACCTCCAAACTAGGCACAGGAGAAAAGCAGTACCAGAACAAACAGTAAGGCTATCACACCACGGTTGCAGCATTTGGTTTAGCCACCCTCCAAAAGCTCAGGTTGGCTGAAGAACGGAGATCCGGTTAGTTGGAGTGAATGTTTACTGACTGTAGGCTTACTCGTGATCCTCTGGGACATTTTCAGGACCCCCGATGAGCTTGATGATGGAGCCTCAGGGCCCAGGATCAGCAGCCTGAGTGGAGCCAACAGGAAGAGGAAACGAAGAAAACACGAGGAGGTGGTGGAGGAGGAGGCAGAGGTGGAGAGTAGTAGTTGGGACTCATCATCTGATGAAGAGGTGGATGATGGAGGAGTGGAGGCCACTGATGTCTTCAAATCAAAAGAGCCAGCCTCCTCCTGTCAGGAGATAGAAATGAAGGAAGTGAAAAAGGAGGCGAGAAAAGAGTTGGGTCAGGCGTCCGGTAAACAGCCGTCCCAGCCAGCCGTCTTCATCCCTGTGGACCGACTGCCAGAGATACAGGTGTGTTGTTTGTGTTGTCGATATTCATGTGTTTTTATTTCCTGTGGGCATTCTGTCTCTGTGTTTCCCAGCAACATTCTGTCTCTGGGTTTCCCAGGGACATTCTGTTTCCTGTTGATATTCTGTCTCTGTGTTTCCCAGGGACATTCTGTCTCTGTGTTACCCTTTGCTATGTGCTTAAATTTCTATCCCTTGTGATGTGCATAGGAGGCCCGTTTGAGACTTCCTGTGCTGGCTGAGGAGCAGGTGATCATGGAGGCGGTGAAAGAGAACAGCTTTGTGGTTCTGTGTGGAGAGACAGGGAGTGGTAAAACCACCCAGGTACCCCAGTTCCTGTATGAGGCTGGATATGCCAGGTAACACACACTTTTCACCTGTAAATCCTGTCTGTACTTCCAAGGTTCCTTTCACTAGATTCATGTAACTCCCTCTCTCCCCCCTCCCTCTCCCCCTTCTCTCTCCAGCGGTAGTGGCATCATTGGTGTGACGGAGCCTAGGAGAGTGGCAGCTGTTAGTATGTCCCACAGAGTGGCCAAAGAGATGAACTTGTCCACAAGGTACACACACACACAATGTGTAGATAGTGTTTTTTGTTTTATTTGTGCTTATGTCTGCTGAGGATCTTTGTGAGTTTTGTTTTTGTCTGTCGCCAGGCTAGTGTCATACCAGATTCGTTATGAAGGGAACGTGACCACTGACACCAAGATTAAGTTCATGACCGATGGAGTGCTACTGAAGGAGATTCAGAAGGTAATTGTTTTCTGGTCAGAAGGTAATCGGTTTCCGGTCAGAAGGTAATCGGTTTCCGGTCGTAAGGTAATCGTTTTCCGGTCGTAAGGTAATTGTTCCTCTGTAAGCCTGCAGCCCACGTGTAATCATTTCTAGTGCTCTGTACAGGGTCCATAGTGCACTACTGTGCGTAGGGTGCCATTTGGGAAGTATCCTAAGTGTGTGTGTGTCTCCTCGTTGTAGGACTTCCTCCTCCAGAGGTACAGTGTGATCATCATAGACGAGGCCCATGAGAGGAGTGTGTACACAGACATCCTCATAGGCCTGCTGTCACGCGTCGTACCGCTCCGGAACAAAGTGAGACCACACCACCGCATGGCCACAATAAACAGACAACTAACCAACCTCTTGCTAAACGACAGACAAATGCCTCTAAGGTTTCTGAAGCAGTCATTTCAGAGGGATCTCTAGCGGTTGTCCTCTCTACTCTTGTCACATAGAAAGGCCTTCCCATGAAGCTGATAGTGATGTCGGCTACTCTGCGGGTGGAGGACTTCACAGAAAACCGGAAGCTGTTTCCCGTCCCTCCGCCTGTCATCAAGGTGGAGGCCCGTCAGTTCCCCGTCAGCGTCCACTTCAACAAGCGGACTCCTCTGGAGGACTACAGCGGAGAAGTGTTCCACAAGACCTGTAAGATCCACCGCATGTTGCCCCCGGGGGGGATACTGGTGTTCCTGACGGGCCAGGCCGAGGTCCACTCCGTCTGTAGGAGGCTGAGGAGGGCCTTCCCTTTCAGGGGGGGGCGCACGGCTACCGGTAAGAGCCAGACACGCAGACACACCGACAGGGGCGTGGTCTGTCCACCGTGTAACTGTGTGCGTGTTGTTACAGGCGAGGGAGAGGAGGCGCCAGCAGATGGCGCTGAAGAGCTGAGGAGGTTTAAGAAAGTCAAAGTGAAGCAGACTGTGGTACGTACTAATCCCTCTGTCACTGTGGGACAGCTCTGGATGGTGTGTGTTTACGCAGTGTGTGTGTGTGTGTTGTGTAGTCTCTGCCCCGGATTGACCTGGATAACTACTCGGCTTTGCCGGCGGATGAGGGGGATGAGGACCGCCAGGCTGGGGTCGACGAGGAGGAGGGGTCAGACTTGGAACTAGGAGACCCCCCGGCTGATGACGGTAAGATACCAGGGCTCAGTGAGGATGTGTTTGGCGCTGCACAGCTCTGCTGAGGTTTTTTCATTCATGTAATCCATTTCTGTGTCTGTGTCTGTGTGTGTAGAGGAGAAGGCAGACCCGTCCCTCCCTCTCTATGTCCTCCCACTCTACTCCCTCCTGTCTCCAGAACAACAGGCCAAGGTGAGATTAGCTGCTTAGCACCACAACAATATTTGGATACTTCTCATGGTTCATCGGTTGATCCGTCTGTCTGCATGGTCTGTCTGCGTGGTCTGTCTGCGTGGTCTGTCTGCGTGGTCTGTCTGCGTGGTCTGTCTGCGTGGTCTGTCTGCGTGGTCTGTCTTCGTGGTCTAGGTGTTCCGGCCCCCTCCCCCTGGCACCCGGCTGTGTGTGATAGCCACTAATGTAGCAGAAACCTCGCTTACCATCCCAGGGATAAAGTATGTGGTCGACTGCGGGCGGGTCAAGAAGCGCTTCTACGACCGCGTTACAGGAGTCTCCTCTTTCAAGGTCACATGGACCTCACAGGCCTCAGCCAATCAGAGGGCTGGGAGGGCGGGCCGTACCGAACCTGGACATTGCTATAGGTGAGCTCTGGAAAAGGATATTTGTAAGAAAATCAAATGCACAACGACTTTAAAACCAATGGTGTGTGTGTTCCAGGTTGTACTCGTCAGCGGTTTTTGGAGATTTCAGTCTGTTTTCGGAGGCAGAGATCACCCGCAGGCCGGTTGAGGACTTGGTACTACAGATGAAGGACCTCAATATAGACAAGGTAAAAGAGATGACCCACTGTGGATTGAAGCTGTTCACTTGGGAATACAGTCTGACATTAAGGGATTGTGTGTTTGTGTATCCAGGTGGTGAACTTCCCGTTCCCCACCCCTCCCTCCATGGAGGCGCTGGTGGCGGCAGAACAGTTACTAGTTTCCCTGGGAGCACTGGAGGAGCCACCGCGCAGTGGACGGTAAGGGGGCATAGTGGTAACCCTGGCCCCTCCTCCTCAACATGTCTGTGGTCCTGGCCCCTCCTCCTCAACATGTCTGTGGTCCTGGCCCCTCCTCCTCAACATGTCTGTAACCCTGGCCCCTCCTCCTCAACATGTCTGTAACCCTGGCCCCTCCTCCTCAACATGTCTGTAACCCTGGCCCCTCCTCCTCAACATGTCTGTGGTCCTGGCCTCTCCTCCTAAACATGTCTGTAACCCTGGCCCCTCCTCCTAAACATGTCTGTGGTCCTGGGCACTCCTATACATGTGTCTGTGGTCCTGGCCCGTCTTAATCCATATTTCTTTCTCTCTCGGTCTGTCTCTGCTGTAGGGTAAAGGAGATGGAACGAGCACGCCTGAGCTGTCCCATCAGCCCTCTGGGTAGGGCGATGGCATCGTTTCCAGTGGCGCCCCGCTACGCTAAGATGCTAGCACTGGGGAAGCAGCAGGACTGTCTGCCCTACGTGATCGCTGTGGTGGCGGCCATGACAGTCCGGGAGATTTTTGAAGATCTGGACAGGTGGGAACGGCAGCAGATAGATGGTCCACACATTGAACTGATTAGAGGACAGGAACACATTGAACTGAATAGAGGACAGGAACACATTGAACTGAATAGAGGACAGGAACACATTGAGTTGTATGTTAGTGCTGTGGGTCCCCTACAAGCGGGGATCTCAGAACCATGATGCTAGGTCACAATAGGACACAAGACATCTCTTAGCATTAGAAACACTGTTTAATGACTTGACCCAATTGCTTTTGCCTCCCTCCAGACCTGCTGCTAATGAGGTTGAAAGCTCCACACTGGCCCAGCGTCGAGCTCGTCTAGCACAGATGAGGAGGCTGTGGGCTGGGCAGGGCGCTTCTCTTCTGCTGGGTGACCTTATGGTCCTACTGGGTAAGGCTGGTGTGTGTGTTGGTGTGTGTGTGTGTGTGGGCTTTGTTAAAGCTTTCTGATTTATGTCAGGTGCTGTGGGTGCGTGTGAGTTTGCCGGGTGCACTCCTATGTTCTGTGAGGAGAATGGCCTGAGGTACAAAGCCATGTTGGAGATCAGGCGACTTAGAGGACAGCTTACCAATGCAGGTATGGACACACACACTGTCTCTGTCCCACACTCACTGTCTCACACTCACTGTTTCACTCACAATTGCTGTCTCAACCTCACTGTTTTTCTCTGACAGTGAACATGGTGTGTCCAGAGGTGGGTGTGTTTGTGGATTGTAAGATGGCTCCGCCCACTGAGAGCCAGGTGGTGTGTTTACGTCAGATAGTGCTGGCGGGACTAGGAGACCACCTAGCCAGGCGGGTACAGCAAGAGGAAGTCCAAGATCCAAAATGGAGGAACGGATACAAGGCGAGTTATATTTTAGATTGTACTCCAAGTCCGAATACTACTGTAATTGTTCATGGTTGTCACTTAGCGTTTTTATCTCTTCTGTTTCAGCCAGTTGTTCTCCCCTTTTTAATTTTGTGACAATTAATTCGTAACAATTCCTGGCAGGTTCAGGAGTCACCTGTCTGTTGTTGTACTTTGAATCACACCACTTGAACACCCAATGTACCCCTTTAACCCTTTAGTTGTCTGGCCATTTCAGACCCCCCTCCTGGATGATCCTGTGTACATCCACCCCTCATCAGCCCTGCTCAAAACCCTGCCTCAGTTCGTGGTTTATCAGGAGGTCCTGGAGACCACCAAGATGTACATGAAAGGTGGGTGAAACTTGACTGAATGATTCAAGGTCATCTTTTATGTCAACACCTGTTTACTTTGGAAATCCGTTTTATAGGCGTGTCAGCGGTAGAACCGGAGTGGGTTCCCCAAATACTAACCCAGTACTGTCATTTTGGATCCCCACTGGAGACCCCGTCACCTTGGTTCTGTCCCTCAACAGGAAGGATCAAATGTCACTGCACCAGCACCTTTTGTGAGTCTGCTCTGTGTCATGTTTGAATATTTTCACAGTAATGAGTCCTACCTCGGTTTCCCCCTGTCCTTTCTGCTTGACCCCACCTCAATACACAGTGGACATGAAAGCTTTCGAGTCACTCATACTCATTACAATCGAGCCTAACACTGAGTTTCTCTAGTCCGATGTGGATGGCAGCTTCCTGCTGTCGAGATGGATTACCCAGAGGGCCTGGAGCGCTACAAACACTTTGCCAGGTGTCTGATGGAAGGACAGGTACTGAACTTGTCTCAAATGTCACCCTATGTTGTGAACTACAGCATCTGTCAAATCAGTCATATCCTCGACATGGTGTACTATAGTATCAGTCATATCCCCTACATAGTGTACTATAGTATCAGTCATATCCCCTACATAGTGTACTATAGTATCAGTCATATCCCCTACATAGTGTACTATAGTATCAGTCATATCCCCTACATAGTGTACTATAGTATCAGTCATATCCTCTACATAGTGTACTATAGTATCAGTCATATCCTCTACATAGTATACTATAGTATCAGTCATATACCCTACATAGTGTACTATAGTATCAGTCATATCCCCTACATAGGGTACTATAGTATCAGTCATATCCCCTACATAGTGTACTATAGTGTCAGTCATATCCCCTACATAGTGTACCATGTAGTTTACTGTAGTATCAGTCATATCCCCCTTGTAGTTTACTGTAGTATCAGTCATATCCCACATGTAGTTTACTATAGTATCAGTCATACCCCCAATGTAGTTTACTGTAGTATCAGTCATATCCCCCATGTAGTATCAGTCATATCCCCTACATAGTGTACTATGTAGTTTACTGTAGTATCAGTCATATCCCCCATGTAGTTTACTGTAGTCAGTCATATCCCCCATGTAGTTTACTGTAGTGTCAGTCATATCCCCCATGTAGTTTACTGTAGAGTCAGTCCTATCCCCCATGTAGTTTACTGTAGTGTCAGTCCTATCCCCCATGTTGTTTACTGTAGAGTCAGTCATATCCCCCATGTAGTTTAATGTAGAGTCAGTCATATCCCCCATGTAGTTTACTGTAGTCTGCACTGACGTGAAACCCGTTGTTTTTCAGGTGTGTCCTAAACTGAAGCAGCACAGTGGTTATCTTCTGTCCAACCCTTCCATCATGACGAAGACCTGGGCAAAGTAAGCAGTGTTCCTTAAACCACCGCACATAGGAAGGCCTTTGTTGTAGATGCACACTTTGGCCACTGGATGTAAAAGTCCTGCTGTCAAGCCAAGAAGGGTCCCTAAAAACTGTACCACATTATGTCACGTATGAGCCCATATGGGCCACATGTCAATTAAACCACTCACTCTCAAATTAGGAATTTACTGGCTTACTGAGATTTGATAGTGATCCTACAAATAGATTATCCACTTACAAACTACATCTACATCTTACATCTCTGACCCAAAATGAAAAGTAAACAAAAATACTTTGTCCCAGAAGTCCAAGACTGCAGCTGCATTGCTTAATGCTGAGTGTGTGTGTGTTCTAGGCTCCAGCCCAGGACAGAGGCTCTGCTGGGGACCCTGGTGTCAGAGAGGGTGGACTGCAGAGATGCACTGCTGTCAGCCTGGAAGAAAAACAACGAATGTACGTAACCTCTATTAGAACGCCTGTGTGTGCTTCTATCCGGCGGCCTATGGGAGATGTGTACAACCATTTGACTTCCTCGTTTCCCTCCTTGTCTCCTCAGTCCTCTTATCTGCATACTGCCAGTGGATCCCTGAAGCCAAACACCAGGATGTGGCCAAGAGCTGGCCTCCCATCTGAGACACACTGATGCCAGCCCTGCCCTTGGGCAAGCACAACTACCCAGCCATGCCACCTCAGGGCCCTCAGCAAGGCCCATGGAGGGGCCAAACTCTGCCAGCCACAACTCACTGGCCCTTTAACTGGTTTGGTGGGGAACTGTTAAGCCCAAGGGCCCGTCTTCCTCCCTGGCCATGTTTCCTATGCGGGTTTCTACAGGATGTGGAGTTAGTACAGGGGCTTGGGGATCTGGTGCCTCTCCTCCACGTCTTTGTACTTGTCTTTATAAGACTCCATATAGTGTTTTGTGTGACCATTTATTTGTTCAACAGTAACTGTGTTATTAAAATTCAATAACAGGTGGTAAACTTTATAGATTTGAGCAGTTTATTAAGAAACAATAAGACAAGTTGATCACAACAATCAGGCTGCAGTGTTAACAGGCACAGCTTGTATTTGTATCCTGTGGACACTAAAGGCAGATTACCATATGCTGATGGACATCGAAGTAATAGCCTGATAAACCTCCCTATAACCTGAAAGCAATGTAGCCTAATCCTGAATGGACACCTATATACCTTTTGACATCTGAGTGATTTCTATTGGTTTAAGAATTATGGGGAGTGTTATATTTAGTCTTTCACAATGAACGGTGGAAACCATTACCAGACTGCTTCTGACTGTCTGAAGTCTTTTGGAAGTTTCGAAGTGCATCGAATATAGTTCACAAATGAGTGTATATTAAACAGCCAATGTGGTCACAGTCACCCATCTGAAATGACAACGACTACAGCAATACATCTTCATCCCTAAACATCCTTCTGCACACGTAAAACTTATATGGACCAGGATTGGTGGTGATGTCAGAGACTGGTTGAGGTCACTTCTGGGGATATTGTGATCATGTGACCTAGTAACAAAGCACACCTCTTATCGTTACTATTTAAACAATACACCTGATGAGGTGAAAATGTTGGGAAACCCTTTACACATCATTAAGAAAAATAAATGATGATCAAATTAAGGTTAAATAATAATTGCAAGCATTCCCAGCAATCAGAAAACAATAACATTTAATGTGAGCATATATTTCCTGAAAACCATGAATAAAATTCAATACGTAATTGGCTTAATGCAGGTGGGCAAACTACGGCCCGGGGGCCAATTGCAGCCCGCGAGGCTGTCCCATCCGGCCCACGGAATGTAATAAATGTATTTTGGGGGGAATTAAAAAACCAACTGACCAGCCCATTCTTATACATCTGAGTCAGAATTTTAACTATTTACACCTTATATGGGATCTACTGTACATATGTAATGTATGTTTTAACATTTGCCCTTTTCTGGCCTCCAAATCAATTATGATTAACAAATTACAAAAACAAATGTGGCCCTCCATTTCATTTCAAAATCCTGATGTGGCCCCCGAGCCAAGATATTTGCCCACCCCTGGCCTAATGCAAAGGTTCAAGTTGCACTTTGGCTATACCGTACAGTAGGTGCTGCACATGCAAAGCCTGAATATCTTATTGGTTTAAACAGAAAAGTAAAAAGTAAAGTATTAAAACAAAGGCACAAATCAGTTCTGCTGGAAACAATTTCTTCCTTTACTTCCAAGCCAACACCATCAGATTGTTTTTGCTGGAACTGCAGCCAGAAAACAAATATTTCAATGGTGTCTTTCATACAAAGGTGTATATGCTGTATCAAAGTACAGCATAGTTACTAAGACTGGGATTCATTTAAATCTACCATTGCAATGTTTACACTTTAATAATGTCCAATTCATCCGTTTTCCTGTTTACACCATTTTTGGAAAGTGAATTTCAATGGGGCCATAATATTTTCTAGCTTAATCTGTTCTGTTTAATATAACTGTCTTAAAAGTGGTTTAACAACAAAGATCAGTTTTGTGATTCCATTTTCAAAACAGACAACCTCATATCTGGCACAAGTTCTGCAAAGTACTTCTTGATGAAATCTGAAGTAATTAATCTGTAGAAACAGCACAGCACTGAACAAGAATAAACACAGACATACAAAATAATTTAAGGATGAATTCTAAAGTTGTAAAGTGATTAACAAATGGCTGCTACACTCTTAGTGACACTGAACTAAACCACCTGGTGTTCTCACCTCTACTTGGTTCATGAACTCTACAGAACAATGCACCTTCCCCTCCAGAGGGCACATAAATGCTGCAGAACAGTGAAAACTCACCTCCACAGGGGTGATAAGACAGTTTACCAAATGGCAGCCTATTCAGCCCACTACTTGTAATCAGGGCTAGAGGAAGATCTGATCTAGTAGTAGAATGGGCTGAATTAGGCAATACACAATATTGGGAAAGAAATCTACTGCTGTGATTAATCCAGTGTGTTGACAGAGTACAACTGTTTGACCTACTTCCTGAAATTAAGACCATTTCCTGCAGCGCTGACAGTTTAGCACTTGTTACATAGTAGGTTCAAGAGTTACATCCCCTCTCCTCATCATTAGAGCCACTAGCTACTCACACACTCGTACTAGTAGTATTAATGGGGTAGTATGTTACTGGAGATCAGTTGACCGGCTATAACCTACCTGGGTTACAGGGGCAGTATGTTATTGACGTTAGTCAGCTGTAGGAGTAGTATGAGGTGGGACAGCTACAGGAGTAGTGTGAGGTGGGACAGCTACAGGAGTAGTGTGAGGTGGGACAGCTACAGGAGTAGTGTGAGGTGGGTCAGCTACAGGAGTAGTGTGAGGTGGGACAGCTACAGGAGTAGTGTGAGGTGGGACAGCTACAGGAGTAGTGTGAGGTGGGTCAGCTATAGGAGTTGTGTGAGCTGGATCAGCTATAGGATTAGTATGGACGAGTGTCATCAACAGGACTAGTATAGAGTTTAACTATCGGCCAGTGCTCTATTAACTCCAGTCCTTGAGGCTGCAACATTTTGGTGTCCCAGGTCTGAAATACAACAGACATATTTGGGCCCTCCAGCGCCAGGCCTGAATAGCCCTGCTGTAGTGATGCTATGAAGTTAGAGTTGCCCTAGAGAGGTAGTATATAGTTGGAGTGGGCCAGCTTGCGTTCCCGTGCTAGAGGGACAGTCTCTCTGTGACGTAGAGGTCGTTGACAGTCGGTGTCCTGGAGAGAAGGGTAGTGCTGTCTGTAGCACAGCCAGGAAAACAGCAGCCCCAGACCAGAACCCACCAAAACATCTAAACACAACAAATGCACACACAAATGACACTCAGTGCGAAGAATTAGAACCCTTGTATTCAATCATTTCAGTGCTTTTCAAAGCAATGCGATTCATGATTAGCATGGCCGCTCACCTTGCCAGTGGTGTTTATAGTCACAGGTCCTTGACAGGGCAATCATAGAGGCTAGGAGGAGGGGGCAGAGAAAAACACACAACCTCCAAGCCCTGCCCTGACCTCCAAGACTGAAGCACCGCAGTTTACCGCCGACATACAATGCAGTGAAGCCCAATCCAGTGAAAGCAACTGGAACAAAATGAGGGGGAAGTTGGCGATTGTGACGGCACACGGATCTAAGTTAAATTAACATTATTAGAATGATTAGGCCAGTATAAAGGCAATAGATTTTATCTAACAAACCAACCAGTCAATGTGCACAAACACCCTTTCTATGACATGCTTCAACTTTACTCCAAAACCTAAGAGGATTTTCCATCCCGACCAAGTTAGTATACATGAACACACACATTCAGTCTAACTGATGTACCAACCGGGGAAAAGAAAGCTTCTAACCACCCACTTAATGTGCTTTTAATCAGAATTAGCTCACTGTGGATTCACAGCCCATCAGATCTGCTTTCAAAAGAGGACTGGCCAATCAGAGTGGGCCTTACAGGATGAGTGTCCACTGGGAAAGCTCTTTCTGCCCTCTGTGATCACGTCTGGGTCACCGCTGCAGTGCATCTCCAGGTTCATCTGTCCGTCTGGGAAACAGCGGTAGAAAAAGTCTGGCCGCGGCCTGAATCATACACACCACAGGTTAAATCACAGACAGACAGAAAAACAGATGTAAACGTAGGTTTTTACTTTTACATGGGCGGACTCCTCTCCTACTCACCGGCCAACTACCAGCTTAACAGTGTTGGTGAAAACGCCGTTCAGCACTAGAGCCAAAGTCACTGCTGAGAAACCAAGGCAAACAAATGGATCAATACAAGGAAACTATTTTCATTGAATTTGTCTTTGATACATATAAAAGGGTGTGGTATTGCGATGCATCTTGTTTTGCATCATCTTTCTCTGTTATATGTCTTAGGAGTCACTGTCGAAGGTTTCCATTTTTGGTTCTTCATTCTGCCTATGTCAAACAGGCCCTAAAAATACCACTGTGCACTTGTTTTCCTACCAAGTATATATTTATTATACAGGCAGCACAATCAATTTAAGGAAATGAGAACTACATTGCAGCATTTAGCCATAACCAAAGGGTTTGAGAATGACACAAGTATTGGTTTACACAGTCTGCTGCTGCAGTGATTTTAGATCTTTTTGTCAGATGTTACTATGTTATACTGAGGCATAATTACAAGCATTTCATAAGTGTCATGCATTACATTAAGTACATGCAAAGAGTCAATATGCGCAGTGTTGGCCCTTCCTTTTCTTCAAGACCTCTGAAATTTGCCCTGGCATGCTGTCATGCTGATGGCAGCACATTCTTGCATAATCAACGCTTTGTGTGTTTTCGTTTGTCCACCCACCTCTTGAGGATTGGACCCAAAATATTGATGTTTTGTAATCTAACCCACTTAGTTATCACTTTTGCCTTATGGCAAGGTGCTCCATCATGCTGGAAAAAGCTTAACCAAACTGTTCTTGGATGGTTGGGAGAAATTGCTCTCGGAGGATGTTTTTGTAACATTATTTATTCATGGCTGTGTTCTTAGGAAACATTGTGAGGGAGCCCACTCCCTTGGATGAAAAGCAACCCCACACATGAATGATCTCAGGATGCTTTACTGTTGGCATGACACAGGACTGATGGTAGCGCTCAACTTTTCTTCTACGGACAAGCGTTTTTCTGGATACCCAAAACAATCGGAAAGGGGATTCATCAGAGAAAATGACTACACCCCGGTCTTCATCAGTCCAATCCCTGTGCATTTAGCAGAATATCAGTCTGTCCTTGATGTTTTTCCTGGAGAGGAGTGGCTCCTTTGCTGCCCTTCTTGACACCAGGCCGTCCTCCAAAAGTCTTTGCCTCACATGCAGCCTGCTGCCATTCCTGAGCAAGCTCTGTACTGGTGGTGCTCCGATCCTGCTGCTTAATCAACTTTAGGTGACAGTCCTCACGCTCGCTGGACTTTCTTGTGCGCCCTAAAGCCTTCTTCAAAACAACTGAACCTCTCTCCTTGGAGTTCTTGGTGATCCGATAAATGGTAGATTTAGGTGCAGTCTTACTAGCAGCATTAACTCTGCCGGTGAAGCCCCTTTTGTGCAAAGCAATGATGACTGCACGCGTTTCCTTGCAGGTAACCATGGTTAACAGAGGAAGAGCAATGATTTCAAGCCCTACCCTCCTTTCACAGTCTCCAGTCTGTTATTCTAACTCAATCAGCATGACAGAGTGATGTCCAGCCTTGTTCTCGTCAGCACTCTCACCTGTGTTAACCAGAGGATCCCTGACGTGGTCAGCTGGCTCTTTTGTGGCAGGGCTGAAATGCAGTAGACATTTTTTGGGGGGGATTAAGTCCATTTTCATGGCAAAGAGGGACTTTGCAATTAATTGCAATTCATCTGATTACTCTTCGTGACATTCTGTAGTATATGCAAATTGCCATCATAAAAACTGAGGCAGCTGACTATGTGAGAGCTAGTATTCATGTCATTCTCAAAACTTTTGGCCACGGCTGTATGTCTACGTGACCTTCGCATGCTACACAATGACAAAAAATCCACACACTTTAGACTTACGTTAACCACTGTAAGTGCCTAAAGAGAATGTACCATTATTATCTTATACAATGATGGGGATACATTGTTGTCCATTTCGCATAACCCCAGATCAGTCGCTCTCTCATGCACACACACATACAGCTCAGAGGGCCAAGAGCAGGTAGTAGTTCTCTAATTAACCCTTACCGAGCAAGGCCTCCCTCACATCTCCTCGCTCAGCTCTCTTCAGAAAGGTGAACAGGAGGATCACCAGGAATGGAGTAAAGCATGCCACGCTCTGATACAAAAGACACTGAATGAATGAGAGCACAACCCGATAAAGCACCACACTAAGAGGTACAGGTAGGTTACGTTTCCGCTCAGCTTCAACCGGTGCCGTGCTGCCACTAGCAAAACATTCCTGCTAAACGTTCCATGACTCCGGAGAATTCTGTGGCTCCCCCTTTACACGCAAGTACTCACAAACATAAGAGAGGTGGGCACGTGGTCTTTCTCCACTTTGTGAAACCTATACAGCCACATCTCCTCCGCTTGGATCTCACGATTAAAGGGCGGCAGATGCTCTGTCACACTGAGGGACAACACGGTGAACAGTGAATGTGCAGTGAAAACTTCAGGCTTGTTCCTAAATAACTGAAGTAGACCCAAAGATAAATGTTTGAGCGCTATTGCTGTAGATCATTTTTAAACGCCTCTTAGAAGACAATATGGAGCACATTAGTGGTTAGAATATTACAACTTTTTAATTGAAATTACATGATTTTTAAACCATACAAAACCGACTCACAGAAAGACAACCAACAGCAGTAGTCGAATAGACACTTCTGACAGTAACCCATGCCGCAAACCCTTCATCTTGTTTCTCTGGCTTATCCAGACAGATCACTTGGTCAATCCACTGGAATCCTCTCCTAAAACGGAAGTGAAAAAATGGGTACACAATTATGTATTTGAAGAAACAAAAAGAGAAGAATTCATCCGCATGACGCCTTTTACTCTACAGAGACCAAAACAATGATTAACACATAGGATGTTCTTTCGGTGAGATGCACTTTATATTACAAACTACGTAAATACGGGTAAGCATTTTGTGAAAAACTCACTGACAATTTTAATTTTTTTAAGTTAGTGCACCTACATACCCAGCAGTCTTTATGCTCATTAAATAACAATAGCATAACCACATCTCATCCGTCCTCAACTACACATCTCGGAATTTGGGAGCATTTCCGCATCTCTAACGGTTAAGCACGGAAACCTACCTTAAACACGGCGTTTGTTTGGCCTCGCATATTCTCATAACCGTGTACTTGGCCTCCTCCCGATCATCATCACCATAGCCTACCCACCCGATAAACCGAAATAACAGCAGACCTAGCAAAGCGATGATGCCCGGAGGAGAATAAAGCTTTTTTCAGTCGGATCGAAAAAAGCGCAATGCCACGTCACGCAAACATGGCGACCTCTAGTGAGCAAATGGTAAAATAACATTTGATTAAGGCGAGGTGTCCGACACACCGTTCTCACGTTTATATCGTCTTAAAAAATACCACATTTTATGATGAGGTAAACAAATTAGATCCACTGAGACACAGTACAGTTTTATTTAAGTCAAACTTCAGGCATGTCTGAACTCCAACCTCAACCTCATTTAGAATGAAAAAGACAGAATCGATAGTTTCAAATAAAAAGACAGTCATGTACAAAAGTGTAATCACAGTCACACACATATTTAGAAGCGGAATTTTACAGGCAATAGCACGCCACAGTAACATGAACGTATGCAAGTTGAATGCAATCTATGTACAAGTATTTTAACACGATGCAATAAGACTGCTGAACAGTAAAACAATATGGTAATGGTGTGCATCTACTTTTTCATTAAAGCAACATCGAGATAGAATCCAGCGGAAACCCCAGTTCAGTCCCAACATGACTAGTGAAACTAGTTTCTCGTAATTATTGGTTTTCCTAATATCTGGGAGTGTGTGTCGATCACATGTGATGACATAAATAAATAATATTGCACAACATGTCTGGGTTGGAAGACAATACTAATAACAGTCTTCGTAATCCTACTGTTTAACATGTGGTCTTCAGCAAAAACAGACATGCTGTTGTTACTAGAGTATGGCCACTATAAAAATGGTTTCAAGTCGACCTGCTACACAACTCGGACTATATTATCATTGTATAGGCAGAATGTTGTATGTGTGTGTAAGTCATACTGGAAAAACGCAACTTCCAAAACGAGGGTCAAAATAAGAATAAAAGCCATGGGGTTGGCCATGAAAATAAAGGCTTCCGAGTTGGCCGAGAACATAAAGGCTTTTGGTTTGGCCAAGAAAATAAAGGCTTTTGGTTTGGCCAAGAAAAAAAAGGCTTCTGGGTTGCCAGGATAATCCCCGTGCGATAGCAATAACGGATATAAACAGAAAACAATGAAATAAGTAAGTGGAGTGGTGGTTTCTACCATAACAAAGTTGCTTTAAAAATGTATACAAAAGATGTCCCTAACTACCAGATCGGTCTTCCGTTCCGAATGGAAGCTGTGCATCGACAATGTTGATGAAATGTTTTCACTGTTTGTGTTTTGAAGTAAGCATACAGTGGCCCAGTTTATATGGCCACTAATTTGAAGTTAGAGAAGGGTTGGAGACTAGCGAAACCTTTGCAAACATGACAACACATTCAGAGGATTTGAGATTGGCTCACAATGAATAGGCCTAATATATCTATGACAAATATATACCATGTCATAAGTTATGAGCAAAATACTCATGAAGTTTGAATATTGATCTGTAGTACAAAACATTAAATAAATAAAAAGGAAAAAAAGGAAATTCAAGTTTTAAATGGTTGTGAAAAATTTGACAAAGCAACTTGATACACCCTTTGTTGCAGCACTGTGTGGACCAAAGTATAAGTACTGAAATGATCTAAATCAAACACCCATTTTCAGAAAATAGAATCATTTGGCAAATTTCAGAACAACAGAGTGAATATTCCATTAAATTTAACCTGCCATATGCATTAGGACGCCTCAACTCCAAACAACGATAATGTATTGATGCCTTCTAAATCCATTTTGGTCCAAACAGATTGAATGCACAGAGCTTGACACTTAAACTGAGGTATGGAACTGTCAACAAACTTGCATTTCAGGATGAGCAATCGTTTTAAGGGCATGGATACAAAATAATACAATGAGTCAGTAACGTACCAGAAAGGAAAAGCACAGGCTCAGCCAAGGTAAGCAAATGTATGTTTCAACATGACAATGTGAAACATTTGTGAAAAAAAGCATTCGGCTACTTCACATCACAATGTCCACTTGGTTTTAACTGCTTTAACATTAGTACAGTGAGTCACAACACTACCAGCCTGGCTGATGAGTAGCAGCTGTTATAAAACATAGTGGAATGTACAGCTCCTTACGGTTTTATATTCAATGTTACTTAACACTTTGGGAGAAAGCAATTTTCCAATAGGTGTTCTGGTTGAAAAAAAATCAACTAGTATAAAAAGGTGTAATATAATTACAAAAATCTGTTAGGAGAATGAGTTTAAAAACACTGTACAAATACATGTAGGTTATCTTTATATGATACTGAGGAAATGTAGAACTTTATCTTGATAAAAAGAAAAAAAACATTAGTGAAGATTCACAGTCATACCAAATGTGACAATAACTACGAGAAATACTGGATGTACTTCGCACCTTGAATGAAGAGGAGAGCGTTAGTCTTGTTACTGGGGTAAAGAACAGAAAGTGTCATCGGCAGTAACTCGCATCGGAACGTTTTCAATCTCACATTTGGATAATGTTATTGGACCTAGAGCAGAAGTTACAATTCCTACATTACTACAGAACATAGGTATCCGTTTCAAGCATGTACAATGTCACACAGTCTATTCTATACAGTACATGTACCCATGGTATGACCTATGCATGTAGCAATAACCTCTGAAAGTGCTTTGAGAACCATTTTAACATGACAATTCTGTGCACAGTGGAAAGCCATATCGTCATGATCATCTAAATCTATGGCGGTGGTATGGGCCACGATATACATGACCAAGGCAAATAACAAGCCAACTGTGTATCTGCCAGGTCGATGTACAAACGGACCCTCTTGCCTGGCTACAGTGAACCCAGCCTGGGTGATGTACTAAAGTACCACCCTAAAGAGTCCATCACCACCAGCACCGATGCTCCTCGTCCTCCCCGTTTTAATGACGTTTCCTAGTAAAACATGGATTTCCGTCGTCTGTTTAAAGAGTGAACGGAGCGGTTAACACAGACCCTCCCTTTCTCCAAAGGTTTACAATACGACCAATTAATGAACACGGTGGAGGGAGGGCCCAGGGGAACTGACCAATGGAACGGAAATGTAATTTGATGTCGTAACATTACACTATATGCCATAATACTTCACCTGATTAGAAGAACTATATTCACAAGATCTGCGCGACGCTAAACACCTAAACAGAAACAATACAGCACTCGTCAAGATGAAGAGAATCTGTCTGTAAACATTAACAAACATAGATATATATATATATGTATATTTGTCTATAGGCATAAGTATATCAAAAACAGGTTTAAGGAAAGTCGGAATGTAGTGTGATCCTGTAAATTGCACAAATCTGTTTTCCTCTTGTTGTGAATGAAAAGCTGAATGGGGTCGATGGATGATGAACGGAGTGATGTGGGCCCTCTGCTGGCTTACCAACACACAGCAAAGCCTTCTGGGCCGTGAAGTGGCACCTGGCCCCTGGCAACGGGCCCCTAGCAACCCCAGCTCCCAGGAAGTAAACAAATAAAAAAGCAGCATGGAGGAGTAAGGGTTCCCGCCTCCTCTCCAACCACCTCAGTGAATTCTCCATCGTTCCAGTCACCAATAACATAAGAACACGAGCGTTGAGATCCCAACACTTGTGGGAATTACAGAATCCCACAGAAGTGGTGAAACGAACACTGGGCCATTTGGGGTTGATGCCAGCGGCCAGAGGGGAAAGGCCTACGGGCACAGATCTCCACCTCCACCTCGTGCTGTCGGCAGACACAGAGGAGAACTGAACCACCCACACCAAGCCTGCGCCAATCAGTTTGTCTGTCCAGTCCAACTTGCGGCTGCAGTTCAGGCCAATCCCAGCCGAGGGCACGCCTCCCTGTTCCCCATTGCTGCAGATCTCCGATTCTAGTGCACTAGATAGGGAACAGGGAGCTGTAGGGGACCGCGTCACTCTCTGTCCGGCGGGCCGTGCTGCTCCTCGGGGTCCTCCGGCTCCTCCTTGACACTGACCGTGCCGGGGGGGTGAGTGCGTGGGGGGAGGGCGTTGGGAGCCAGAGGGCTCTGGGGGTTGTGGGTGGAGCAGCAGAGCCGACCCTCCAGGGTGGAGGCGGTGAGAGACCCCGCCTCGTGACCCCGGCAGAACGAGCGAGGGCAGAAGTCACACTGGGCAGAGGCGGGGTCACCACACACACTGCAGTCATGCCACGGGCACTCCCAGCGGCCTAAAACACACACACACACACACACACACACAGTTACTGACAAACATCTGTATTCCCCTTAAAAAAGCCAACTGTTACCGCAAAACCAATCTTAACCCAATGTAACTTTTCCAGTTAGACCTTAGTGGCCCTGGCAGGACGGGCACTGGGCCCTGATAGGACGGGCACTGGGCCCTGATAGGACGGGCACTGGGCCCTGGCGTACCGTGTGGCGGTTTGGGGAGGTTGAGACACAGCAGGTGATATGATTTAGGACAGTCCTTCTTGTCACACAGGACCAACTCCCCAGCCTCTCCACAGCGGAAGCAGAAGTACTCGTGTGTGTGTTTCCCCTCCGGTCGTAGCTTACGCCTCTTAGGCTTCAGCTTGGCGTTCCTCGCCTTCTCCTCCTTCTCCATCACCACGGCACTCTGAGGCACAGACCGAACGGGGTCACAGACCGAACTGTGTCACAGACCCTCAAGGAGGGGACAGGTTTTCTGTTACACCACAAGAGTTTGGGATGGATTGGTTCTTTTCTAGGTACAGGAAAGCTATGGACAGAAGGGTTCTGCTGATGCCGGGTTCAGCAGCCTGTTTGTTCAGGCATGTGCCAGGCCACGTACACATCACAAGATGCCGGGTTCAATTCCCGTCGCAACCCTTCATACTTACTACTCGCCACCTAGTCTGTCCCTCCTTTCGAGGCCCCAATATGCCCCAAAAAAGCAGAAAGCTTAACTATTTATGACTGTGTGGATACAGAAGGGTTCTATGGTGCGGAAAAAGTCAGCGATCAATCAAATCAACCAATTCGCATATAGTGAATCACTGTGGGCGTGTCCCGTACCGTAGGCCGCACCCCCAAGAAGCCCGAGCAGTTCTCAGCTCCACAGTGACACGACGACCTCCGGTTCCCCACCAAGTCCAAGTTGTAGTTAAACGTCAGCTCGGCGCCTGCAGTGGAGAACACACAGATCAGATGGCCCAATCGCCAGCGAGACAGAACGGGGGTGGGGGGGTGTTGCTCTCCTCACCAGCATCCACGTCACACAGCGTGAAGAGCCCTATGCGAACGTCTCCGTTGACGCTCCATTTCTGCGTCTCACAGTTGGGGCTGCAGCTGTGGTTGATGAAGCGAGAGGAATTCCCTTTTGGGCCGGCGTCTATCACCCGGTCCTAAGGAACACGTACATATAGAACATTACAACAAAATGATGGCCTTGACCTTTAGACCATTATATGTAGGGATTTCTCTATATACTGTACATTGCTGGTCATGACGTAATCCAGAGGTCTGGGACATAACCTAAACCTCAATACCTTGGTGAGGGTGAGCATGTAGAAGTTGGTCACCCGGTTCTCGTGAGCTCGCTTGATTCGCTGCTGGCACTCCTCCGAATCGATCACCTCTCCCACATACTCTGTCACAAAATCTCCCTGTCAAGCACAAAGGACACCAGGCATGCAGTAAGGCGCATAGAAGACCCAAATATCAGATCTGATCTAGACAACACAGACCCATTTCCACTCACTGGCATACCACACACTGGCATACCACTCACTGGCATACCACTCACTGGCATACCACTCACTGGCATACCACTCACTGGCATACCACTCACTGGCATACCACTCACCTTCCTGAGCGCCTGGTTGGTCCTGAGGCCCCAGCCACAACCTTCTGTCTTGATCACCTCTGTCTCAGAGTACAGACGCTTCGAGAAGCACTGGTTCTCACATCGATCCCCGGCTGGACACACCTAGGACAGTACAGCAGTAGGAGTCAACCCCAGCTGACAAGTGGCGCTCACGCTCACACTCACACTCACACTCACACACCAACCTGTGGGTGACACTCATACTGCAGCATACGGTTGAGACATTGGGAGTCCAGGCTGCAGGGGTGTTCGTCGGTGGGCTCACAGTTGCATCGGGGGATTTCAGACAGGTCCGCTATGTGCACCTGCACCTTCCCCACTGGCTTGTTGGACTGAGAGACGAGACAACGGTCAGCGAGGACACAGCAAGACCGGGACAAGCACAGAGGGGACGTCTAAAGACGTGATCTTAGGTTGACCGGGTGCAGTACCTTGATGAACTTGTAAGGCGGGGGTTTGCGTGATTTGCGTTCCTGTTCCAGGGCCTCCCTGCTCTCCCGCTGAGCCTTGAGCTCCTGGAACCGCCGAGTAGCCTCCTCCAGAGCTGAGGGAAACAAAAAGGGATGGGATGACTGTCAGTCTCTTATACTTAGGGGCCAAGGTGCTAGTATCACTATGGACACTAGATGCAGCCACAAGTACCATAGGAAAAAAGGGCCTAAAAAATGAATGCTGCCATTGATTGTAGCACAGAACAGCACCTCAGCTGGCCTCACCTTTCTTGAAGGTCTTGTTGATGTTAACCTGGCCTGTGACAGGGGTCTTGTCATTCTCCACGTAGGGGAACACACGACCCTGGTTGATCCAGTAGTAATCATGGGAACCGAAGAAGAAGACCGGGAAGTCACCAATGTCGTGGCGGAGGGTCTGGATGTTTGGAGGCACCAGACGAGGGTTACAGATCTCAGCTGGCCACCACCTCCAATGGAAAAGAAAGAACACCATCGGCCAATAAGATACAGCTATACATACATTTGCCTGCAGTGTCTGGGGAACTAAGCCCAACTTGAATGAAAGCTTGTGGCAGGAGCATCCAACCACTGGTGTTAGTTGACTAAAACCCTAAGAACTCTTTCCTTTTCCTCATTTTTATCAAATGTTTCTTACACATACGATACTTAGTTGTCTTCCTTATAACCAAGGAACCAAAATATTACTACAAATATTTCTCAAACTGGTCTATAGGTTTGACAGACTATAAGCTCCAATTCCATTAGAAAAACGTAAAAAGTAGAATGTCCCATATCATCATGCGTGTTGTGCTTCCAAATGGTCTCCATTCATTAAATGATAGATAGCACATTGTCAGACTATTCATCCGTGTTCACATGAACCTTATTCAACATCTTGTGTGTCCTGCGTACCTGTAGTTTCCCAGTTTGACCCAGACAATCTGTTTGTAGTGGGGTTTCCTTCCAGCCCGGCACTCCCTGCAGGACCACACCCCCTCAGGGATCTTCATCTCCAGACACTCTGGATGGAAGGACGCCGGGCATGACTCACAACACAGCAACTTTCCTCCTGCATGTGTGTGTGTGTGTGTTTGTGTGTGTGTGTGTTGGGGGGGGGGGGGGGGG